>QAXH01006238.1:62297-127964 GCA_004335635.1 Chloromonas sp. AAM2
CAGCAATGGTGTGACCTCGTCAGCAGTGGTGTGACCTCGTCAGCAGTGGTGTGACCTCGTCAGCAGTGGTTATCTTGATCTTGGGACGTGCACTTACCCTTGAGGGAGGGAGTGTCAATGCTGTTTTCTGAACCCTGCTTGAAGGACTGTTCTAGTGTTCTGACGCTCTTCCGGTTGTAACAGTTCCAGCTGTTCTTCTTAGTTGCTCTCCTCTATGAATCATGGTGTACACTCATCAGGTGCGATCAGCGGTGGCGAGGTCAGCCTCTGTCCACTCTTGCGTTGATTTCATTTGGTGATGCAGTTACAAGAAGTCGATGGAGTATCTGTTCCTGGGTGAACACCCGGCCCTACCCGGTGACATGGATGGGGTGGTGGAGGCAGGACTGCTCAGCACGGCAACAGTGGCAGCAATGGTGCGTGGGGCAAGGTTTCAGCCTAGAGATGGAGTGAAGCGGACCGATCACCCCAATGCTGGTAATCCATGTGGCAGCCGTGGCGCTTGGGGTAGGAACACTGGCCAGCCCTAGGTGCGGTTGCCAAAAGTAGGGCGGACGGCACGGTTGCAATCAATGCAGCATGACAATACAGGCCTGCAGACAGGTCATCATATGACCAAATGCTTGAGACTCTCGGACTTGGTGTAGAGTACCTGCAAGCCAGGCCAGGCTCATTTGCTGCATGTGACAATGTGCAATCAGGTCCAGCCAAACAAGCAACCAATGTGCCAAACCCAGACAGCAACCAGAGACGCCCAATGCGCAGTGCGTCTGCAAACTGTGTACACCACATCAGCATGGGCATTCTGATGTTTCAGTGATGTCGCTTGCAAGACTCAAAAGTCATTCACAAAAGCACTGGCATCATCACGCATACATTGCATCAGTAACGAAGAATTACATGGCAAGCTGTAACGAATGTCAGCAAATGGGTCTATGGGCACAGCTCAAATGATTACTTGCCATAGTTTGCAGTTCTTGCAGCCAGGCGGGTAACCATCGTCAGTGCAACCCACTGAGATTGCAGCCGGCTCCTGCCCTGCCACGTGCGTTGCTGTGTTCATACATTGCGGTGCGGTCAGGTCAGCCTTTCATCACCATCATCATCATCATCATTACATAGCTTATCATGGTTCAACCCACGGTACCGCAGGACCAACCAGCTAGGTGCTCAGCAGCAGCCAACATGTCAGCCCTTGTTGCCATGTAGTCGGTGACCACCACCAATCACTGTGTACAGTCCTGCCCTGTCCCGTGTGCTGCTGTGTCCCTCAGGGCCTGGACCCTGCCGTGGTGCTGTCCAACAGCGTGCTGCTGGCAGACCAGCTGAGGCTGCAGGCAGTGCTCGAGTCTAGGGCACACGCAGCAAGGAACAGCGCTAACGGTGCACAGCAGCAGGTGGGAGGGGGGGCAAGTCAAGATCGTTACATGGCTGTTGCAGCTGCCTGCGGTGCAGCAGACAACGCAGTCTGGCAGGAGCATGATGCCCCAGGAACGGTCAGGGTTCGGGGTAGTGGTCCGTCTGACGTACCCCTGACCCTGACGATCTTTCAATTCGTGCCATTTATATGGCCAACGGCATGTTTTCGGAAGGTGTTCTGCCAGTCTTACATGGCTGTGGAGCCAGGTCACACTCTGCACACTCCTAGGTACATCCTGACACTTTCTGAGGTACTACACACCTGCTAAGGCATTGCCTTGTTGAAGCAAACCTCAACTCATGACCTCTTGATGAGGCTCTGGATGCTTTAAGTTGATGAGGCTCTAAATGCTTTAATATGATGAGGCTCTAGATGCTTTGATTTGATGAGGCGCTAGATGCACTCGACGCGAATGGGCCTTGACACACTCTGACATGCTGTGACTACAGGTGGTTCGGGCAGACAATCCGGCCGTGGGCAGGCTGATGATTGTCAAGGCGTATCTCGGGCGCACCGCCGCAGACTCGCACAACCTGGCCACGAACAGGTGAAGAGAACCAACAAGGCATTGGTGGCAGCCACAAGGCGTTGTATATGTTTACCCAAGGCCACCATGGCACAGGGGTTACACGGCAGTGGTGTGAAGCTGAGCGCGGCACAGGGGTCGGCGAACTGTTGTGTGCATGGGTGGTGCAGAATGCACAGCCCACGGGATTTCAACGCAGAAAGGAACGCCCAGATGTGATCTTGTGCAGCCCAGCGATGTTCTAAAATACAGAAAGGAATTCAAAGAACAGGTGAAAAGGAGTGGAGAGGGAAGAGAGCAGCAAAGTGGAGTGGTCGCATAAGCAAGGCTCAAACCGCTTGTCGTCTTGTGATGCTGCAGACTGACGGGTGGCGGCCCCAAGCTGTTCTCATCAGAAGGGCAGCTGATGATGGCCTCTTGTCTGGAGGGGCCGCGGGTCGAGCGCAGGCAGTACGGGGTCGGGTCGGGGCCGGTGGATGCGGTGTACCGCTGCAAACCCGGGGACACCAAGCAGCGAATCTGGTGAGGCCTGTCCTTTGCAACTGTTTACACTTGTTTGGTGATGAACTGTTTGAGAAGTGTCCAGGGACAAGATACTAAAGCAGTAAGGAACTGCCTCGGAGAGGCATTGCATGCGAGCCCTTGTGCAGGCCTGCATGCCAACTATATTTACCCAGCTTCCTTGTAAGGTGCACCAATGTCCTGCTATTATTGGACTTGTCTGGCCAGCATCTACGCCTGGTATTGCTTGCCTCCACTACCCCTGCCGCTAGGGTTCTGAGGATACGTGGAAGAGGCGTGTCTGTGCATAGAGTAGACATAATGTTTAGGCCACTTTCTAACATATGCCAAGGTGTTCAACTGTGTTATCCGCCCGGTGCACCCTCCGCCCCGTTTAGGCGCCTCTTTGACCCTGCCGTGGAAATGCATGATCCGCCCTGCATATCCCTCTCCTGTGCAACCTCCACGGCGCACCCTGCTGTATTCCTGCCACTGAAGTGTGTTCTTTGCTCTGCATGCTCTCCCCTGTGCAGGTACTTGTTCGACCCTGCGCTCGTGCTGCCCGAATACCTAGTGGAGTTTCAGTACACTTTAGCACCCACAAGCGCCAAGCTGAGCCCGTCAGTGGGCAGCGCGGGGCTCATGGGCTCGCAGCTCAGCCAGGAGACAATGCAGGCGGGTGCTGAAGGGCTTGTTTGTCATCCTGCTTGCTTGCTATTACAGCCACGTGTCACGAGCGGTATCAAAGCATCCCAAACAGTTGCAAGGCGTGGTAACAGGCGTGTGTCAGAAATACTATCAACGTATCAGGCACGTGTTCACGGCTGGTGTTAAGTGATGCTGAGTGTACCGGCCCTTGGTAGCACATCACACTAATTCGGTGAAGCAGTGTCATGCAAGTGGCAAGGTGGCGCAAGTCACGTCATAGGCAATGCTCTCTGGCCCTGTGTTATGCAAGTGGGCAGCCACGCCCCTGCCTTGGATCACCTCACTACCTCAACGCCCAATCTCACTGTCCTGGATGCTGGGTGCTCATCTGTGCAGGCCATTGTGAACGGTTTAGATCCGGAACTCAGGTAAGACAGCAGCCGGGAACACAATGCATGGCTTTTGTTGAGGCGACTGACTTGCATGGCTTCGAAGTAGCACAGGCTTCTGCACATGCTCGTTTACGTGGCTCTTGCGTTTGTTGTTGTCATAGTTTGCCTTCCCCCATTCTTCGGCTGAGTGCTCTCGCATGCTTGTCAATCTTGCACAGTCGTCCATCACACAGTCTTACCCATGCTTCCTTGCACCACCTCACCCACGCCTGCTTGCACCCGTCACCTCACCCACTCTTGCCGCACACACAGGCTGTTGGCTCGGCCTGTGATGAATAGGTCAGCGTTCCACTTCGACTCCTTGCTTGCTTGTCCACCATGTACCTAACCCACCCTTGCTGCGCACACAGCATGCGTTCACAAAACACATTGCTCACTCACACACCACACACCCACCTCACCCATCCGTTCTGCCACCATCCATCCCACACATGCTTCCTTCCACCATCTACCCACAATTCTCAGCTCCACGATCCACCTCTCCCGCCCCTGCTGCATGCGCAGGCCCTTGGCTCGACCGCTGATGAACTGGCTAGCGTTCCACTTTGACTCCAGCCTGCTGCACCAGCTGGAGTGCAAGGGCGAGGGCGAGGCCAGGGTCAGTGCCCTGCTAGAGGCCGCGCCCCAGGTACAGAGGGATTGAAGCACCTGTCTGTTTGCGGTGCGTGTTGAGACTTGATTGCTCCATCCTTAGGGGGAGGAAATCTTCTGATGCAAAACGACGCAAACACACATGCACTCGCAGGTGGTGCCCAGAGCTAAGATTTACACCATGACAATGGATATGATCAACACACACGTGCAGGTGAGGCAACGGTGTGATGTGAAACGTGCAAACAAAGTTGGCTCAGTCAAAACGTTTAATAGATTTTGTGCGGGAGTAGTCTTTTTTTGAATGTGAGACATGCAAATAGACTCCGTTAGCTACCTATGAGTAGAGCGGACGATTCATACATCATCCCCACTCCCCTGAGACGCAGGCCTCATAGCAAGTGTACCAGTTGTGCTTATAACATCTGTATATCTGTTTGTAATGTGGTGCAAAACGTGCAACAAATACGGGGTCGACAGACAGCGGTGACTGGGTCAACAGACGCACAGCACACGCACGTCACATCTGGTCATAGCTAACTACTCATTGCGGTCCTCAAGAAGCCTGCGTTGCCACTCCAGTTGGTTACATGTAAGACAGTGGTTACCGTAAGGCAATGGATTGCCAAGCCATCCAGGTGCTCTTATGCCATGTAAGGCAGGTGTCATGTGCTGCTGTGGCTGTGTGCGTTCATGCTGTGATTGGTGCGCAGGGTCATGCTGTGATTGGTGCGCAGGGTCATGCTGTGATTGGTGCGCAGGGTCATGCTGTGATTGGTGCGCAGGGTCATGCTGTGATTGGTGCGCAGGGTCATGCTGTGATTGGGGCGCAGGGTCATGCTGTGATTGGTGCGCAGGGTCGCCCCCTTGACAGCCTGAGCTACCTGAATCTGCACAACTGTGCACTGCGCAAGATCGAGGGGCTGTCAACGGCCAAGGGACTCAAGGTACGGCAAGGCAGCTCACTTCAACCCGCTGCACCCGTGCCATCTAGTGCCCGGTACAGAACACAATAGATGTGACACTGCTAGATGTGTTTTATTCCACCCCGCTTAGCCTGAGTCGTTGCCATCGTTACTCGCTGACAACCTAAAGCTGACCGTCTAACGTACCCTTGTATATGATTCGTCTCAGGTGCTAACTGTCCTTGGTTGTTTACACACACTTTGCTATGTTTTTTCATAACTGTGAATGGTTTGCCGGAGGTGCTGGTAAGCCTACAAGTGGAACATCATCATAACAAACACACTGGCGGTTTCTGTTCCCTTGCAGACGCTTGTTTTGAGCTTCAACGACATCACTCGCATTGAGGGGCTGTCGGAAATGGCAGGGCTCACTCATTTGGACATCGCACACAACCTAGTCAGAAAAGTGAGTTGGGGCAGTGGGGAAGGGTGGGGTCTTTAAACAAATTCAAATTACAAAAGAGTGCCATAGTTTGAGGTTGGAAAGAGGCAATAAAAATTTTATCCTGGGCACCAAGACAACTGTGCAACTGATTCAGTGAATTGTTTCCTTGTCTGCGTAGGGCTCTGTGTTGCTTGCGACCGAGTGCTTGTTCGTTTTCTGCTTGTGTGCCACAGGTTGATGGGCTCAAGGGTCTCACGTCCCTGCTGCACCTGGATATGTCGTACAATCAGGTAGGCTGGCCGGCTTGTTACATTGGAACAACAACACCCTTGGGGCGAACACAAGGCCAAGTCACTGGCAGACAAGCTCACATTCAAGGCATGTTTATTCGTGGGTAGCAGCCATCAACCTTCAATCACAGTCTGATGCAATTGGAGCACGACTCTCTCCACTACCAGTTGCTTGATTTGCGTTTGCACTGGGTTAGGGTAAGATCAGCATTGAAGTTAGGGTGGGAGTTAGGGTTACCGCCAATGGCCTCTGGTACACCCCGCAGCGCTTTTCTTGTTGTTGTCAGATGGCCTTCAGTCCGGGGAAGACTGCTCAGCAAGGGGCAAGGGGCAAGGGACAGATCCATTCCAATGGTCATCCACTGGTCGCCACTGACTGCCCATGTCTGACCCCTGTCTTACCCTTGTGTCGCTCAGGTTGTAAAGTTGGAGGAGATCTACGGTCTAAAGAAGTACGTCGGTCAGCTGACCTACCTCGACCTGAGCGGCAACGGCCTCTGCGAGGACAAGTCATACCGGCCCACCATGCTGCGGAAGATGACGAGCCTATCGGTGTTCGACGGGCGGCGGATCAGTCCGAGCGATGCGGCCCTGTTTGGCGGCGATAACGCGGGGGCGCTTACCATGGCTATGGTGCTTGAGCATGGCAGCGCAGGCCATAGGTTCGGGGTGGCAGGTAAGGGGGCGTTCACGCGTGGCAAATTTGGATCCAAATTTGGATTATGATTTGGGTTCCCAATAAAGGGGTGGGGGGGGTTATTTGGATTTTGATGGGGGTAGGGCCCACACCAAAAACATGTCCGTTTGACTTGAAACTTTGACCACGTGCCTAAAATTGACCAAGAAGGTGCCCCCCACTCTCAGAATTGCTGCATACGGCCTACTACACACATGGTTACGCACACTCACACCAAATTTACCACTACCGCTGCCCAGGCTGCTGCTCAGGCTTTTGCTAAGGCTACTGACAGAAGAGATAGGTCTGTTGGCGACCCAGCATGGCATTTCATCATATGAGCAGACAGCAAACGCTAGATCAGTGCAATTGAGAAGCTGACCATCAACTGTCCATGCATGCTTGAAATCTGCAACCACTTCGCCAGCCGTGCACACAGGTTCCATGTACATGCATCCCCAGAGCAGTTCAACAGCCCAACACTGATTTACGTGAACATGCCAGATTACCATCCCAAATTTGCATGTCCAAATTTGGGTGCGACTCTACACTGTGACCGCGGGCAAATGTGGGTCCACATTTGGGCCTCATCTGCCGCCTTTCAATCCAAATTATTATCCAAGTTTGGATCCAAATTATCTGCCCAGATTTACATGTGAACGCACCCTAAGTCGTTGTTGTGTACATGGCCTTCAATCCAGCGAGACGCTCACTGTGTGATTGTTGTTGTTTTTGTGGTCGTAATAGACCTTTGTAGGCGCTTACTAGATCCTTAGTACACTCGGGGTGGCAGGGAAGGTGGTCAAGACAAGCGGGACACCGGCTGACGTGCACTGGGTTGTCCTGGTGTTGCCTAATCTGTTGTCATAGCAGACCTTCTTTGAAGACCTTTTTTCAAGACCTTTGCTTTTAGCAGATCTTGGTAGATTTTCAGCTCTAGGGCTAGTTCAGCATGCAAGGTACATCCTTTGCAACAACCAACTGAGTAGATATTGCTCGTGGCGCAGTATCTAAACCTGCTGGATGATAATCAGGCACATTGTTATAGGCGCGCCGTCTCTGACTTAAGGTTATACAACGGAGCACCTGCAGTCCATGTGCACACACCCTTACAACAATCAGGCATCTTTGTTTCTAAACCAAAGCGCTTGCTCTCGGTGTGATACTGGTGGCGTGTGCCCCAGGTTCCTTGTCAGTGGCAGCTGTGAGCTCGGGAAACAGCCTACGCACACTGGACACATGGCCGGTCACCTCCTCACCAGCACCAGCGCCCTATCACATCACCATAACATCGTCATGTGCCAGAAGTGTACATATGATGATGATATGAACGCACAGACACACGCACGCGTACACACACACACACACACACACACACACACATGCTGATGATAATGATAATGATAATGATAATACACACTGGTCGTTTGCATGCAGACGCCGGCCTGTCCTCCAAGGGCCTGTCCCCGGGTCTTCAGCCGGCGCACATTCAGGAGCTGGTGGTCGAGCGCCGTCACATACGCAGACTGCAGGTCGGAGCACAGATAAGAAATCAATAATGAGATACCGACAAATGTATGAATCAACAATTAAAGATAATCAGAACACACTAGTTGATTGGAAATTATAGAAAAGTGCTCGCAGCAAAACTGCTACACACACGCCTGCACACACACATCCCGCAGTAAGTTGAAAAAGCACAGCTACCATTCAAGCGGCAGCCGTTTATCACATGCAACCTCAGTGCACACACACACATGCCCCACAACACACACACACGCACACACACACACACACACACACGTGTGCACACACATATGCACTATGATCCACCGCATTGGTAGGTCAGGTCGGCCATGTGCCCCTCATGCAGTGCTTCAAGCGATTGCGCTGCCTCCTGGCCTTTCCCACAGGACCTGACTGGTCCCGTGAACCGTACATACCCTGCCCCACCGCCTGAAAACACATGCACATGAAAGTGGTTACAGGTCAAAGGGTCTGAACCAATGCATGCAATGTTCAAACGCAGAACCTGACCGGCCTTGTGAACCTGCGCCGCGCGTCGTTTGCCGACAACCAGATCAGCCACATCGAGGGTCTGGAGGCATGCACTGCGCTAGAGGAGCTGTGCATGGAGGACAACAGGATAGGGACCATTGAGGGGCTCACGGGACTCACGAGGTGGGCTGCATGGGGAACACAAGCTAGTGGATATCACATGCCACATAGATCTTAAACAGAATGCCACAAAGCAGCACAGTAGGGGCCATATCACTGGGAAACAGATCCTACATATCCCTGGGAAACATACTAGCAGCAAGATGCTTTGGCAGCATGGGAGTTGTTAGTTTTTCCAAACATAGAACATGAGGGATCTATCAGTTGCTGACTGCGGCCCGTCCTACCAAGCAGCAAGACGCATTGGCAGTGACCAGCAAAAGAGGACTGCTCGCCAGCAAAAGAGGACTGCTCGCTGCAGCTTTTGTGCCACCCATCTCTGCTTGCTCTTCCTCTGCGGGTGAGCATGCATCTGGACCATGCTTACTCAACAACACGTTGAAAACTGTGTTCGTTTCCTCAGGCTGAAGAAGCTCCAGCTGGGCAAAAACCGTCTGGGTGGCCTCGAGCTTCTGAGCGTGGTGACCAACCTGACTCAGCTTAGTGTCGAGGACAATGAGCTGAGCAGCCTGGCGGGGCTGGAGCCGCTGGTGTGCCTCATGGAGCTGTATGCAGGTAGGCAGGCACAGCAAGACTGACACACGGCTTAAGGTGATTCAAAAAGAGGGGCTTCCAGGGTACTGGTAGTCTATTTCTGCTGTACGGCGGTGGTTCACAGCCCTCTTGCTCAGGGTCGATGCGGTACCCCGCCCATCCTTCCCGCCATGTCCTGTCAGCTTGTGCGACTCAGATTTCCAATGGATAAAGTAAACGAATTGTATATCCCTGAAGACTGTGTGGCTATGCTGTTCCAGGCAACAACCGCATCCATGAGTTGCGTGAGGTGCAGCGCCTGCGGGAACTGCCCAAGATCATCATACTGGACCTCAGCGGGAACCCATGCACAGCCAGCGCTGCGGACAACTACCGGCTCTACGTCATATTCAACGTGCGAAAACTCAAGGTAAGCAAGCAATGGAATGCCGATGTCTGCCAGGCGATGTCTGGCATTGGAAGTGTTTGTCCTCTGATGGTACTCCGTATGCTGATTAAGCTAAAGCAAACACAGCAAACGAAGCTACTGTCGGTACTCTGTATGCTGGTTAAGCTAACGAAGCAACACAGTCACATGTGTGATTGGGCAGGGTCAGACAGTGCTAGCCATTTGAACGTGTTTGCCCACAGTTCAACATCTCAAACAAACTGCACGATTCACACGCAAAACGAATGCAAGATACATGCCTGGTGTGACGGAGGTGCGACATCCTGCAGAGAGGCCTTCAATGGTATTCTGCATGCTGATGAGCCAACATGCTTCAGCAGATTTGCATCGTGCACAGCTTGTGCGGCGCACAAGCAGTTCTGATGCAGGCCAAAACGCATTGCATGTACTGCTTTAAGTGCCCTTGTTGTGACGTAACGCACGCTGATGTTTGCCCAGGTGCTTGACGGCACGCCCATAGACGCTGCTGAGCAGGCCGCTGCCAAGTCCAAGTACAGCGGGAGACTCACGTTAGAATTCCTAGAGGAGAAGCTCGGCCACCGCATGTTTGATCGCATACGCGATATGGACGTGTCTGGCGTAAAAGTGAGTTCTCCTGTTTTTCTTCTTTGGAAGGGGAAAGGGAAAGCTAAACACATGCGTCTGCAAGGGAAGGGTAAACACAAGAAAGCAAGTAAGCATGGTGCGATTAAGCGACTCGTGACAATAGGGAGGGGGCTGTTTAAGGCGGGATTGGTCAGTACACCATAATGCATCCAAAAGACTTGTGACAACAGAGAGGGGGGCCTGGTCCAGGGCAGGAATGAGTTGTGCATCCCTGTCTGGGTTCATGCACCTTGCCTATTGATTGTTCTGTTCATCAAACTTCTTGGGGATGTAGATGTTCAGATCGATGGCCTTCTACTCGGGGGACCGTTTAGTGATCTATCCGTGGATATTCTCCCCTGCTACCAGTGACCTTTCTTGGCTTAACGATTGTCAGGCGCGTAATTCTTGGGGAGATACTGTGTCTAGCTGCAGTACCGTGGGTTGAACCATGAAAAGCCATGTAATGATGATGATGATCCATTCTACGTCAGTCAGCTGTTTGTTGGAATAGCGTGTTGCAGGTTGGTGTGGCGTGACTTGTGTTGTGTTCAGGTGCGTGATGTGGGCGGAGTGTTCCTGCGGGATGAGCTGGAGAGCCTTCAGGAGCTAAACCTAGATGGGAACATGCTGGTCGAGGTGTCAGGTAGGCTCGGGCAAGGTGTCAGGTAGGCTTGGGCAAGGTGTCAGGTAGGCTCGGGCAAGGTGTCAGGTAGGCTCGGGCAAGGTGTCAGGTAGGCTCGGGTAAGGTGTCAGGTAGGCTCGGGCAAGGTGTCAGGTAGGCTCGAGTAAGGTGTCAGGTAGGCTCGGGCAAGGTGTCAGGTAGGCTCGGGCAAGGTGTCAGGTAGGCTCGGGTAAGGTGTCAGGTAGGCTGCGGTCAGCACACTCAACCCTCTGTTGGGTGATGTATGCAGTGCACAGGCAGAACAGCACCGCACGTGCAACAATCGCCAAGCTTGTAGATGCTTGGCTGCCGGAGACCAGCTGAGGCTCGCATTGCAGCGTGTTTGTGCATGATGGTTGCATGTGTTAGTTGCAAAACCAGGTGCAGTGAAGGAGCGGCTGACAGTGACTTCTTGCTGCCTGTCCCGTCACAGGTCTGGCCCTGCTGCGTCAACTGGTGGTGCTCAAGCTTAACAGCAACCGGCTGGGCGAGGAGTGCACCTTCAACCCACGCCGCATGCTGGACAAGAACCCGGAACTGTAAGTCGATCAATGCATGGCGGATGTGGCTGAATGCTGGGGGCACCTGAAATCCAGCAGCATGGTCAAACCCTGGCCACTGTGGAATGCAATAGGAGGCGTGCAACGGTGTCAACTGCTCTTCTGCTTCTCTGAAGCAAGCACTGGCTAGCACAGGCATTCAGTGAAGCACGCTTGCTGTGGATGTGTTTGTCGTGCTTTTATGTACAAATCAGCCCCTGGCTGAAGGTCGAGCGTGGCAACATATCAGCAGGACCGTCCCACACTGCACTTACACCAGCATTTATGCTTGCCCTGCCTTCAAGGGATGGCACTGGCATTGGCAAGGGCAAATAATCACCGGCGTTTGACCAATCAGTGCTTGTTATCCGCATGCTTGTGCAGTTACAAGGCATGGAGTGATCCCACACGCCAACAGAGGCTGCAGCCCGGGCAGGCCACTGCAACCCTGCAGATTGACTTGTTCCCATGCATACAGGTGACCACCAATCCTTGCTACGGCATGACGTCCATGGTTGTTTCCTGCATAAGCAGTGGTACAGTGGGAGTAGTGCAGGGGAGCTTGTTTGGTCAGTACGTATTCTCGCACAGGGAGCAGCATATGTCTGGCCCCTGCACACTGCAACCAAGCCATCGCATTCTCACGCGATCATCAAAATGTTCAAGTCTGGGTCTCCAGCTGAGCACTAGGGCACGACCAATACTTAGGCAAGGAGCATCATACGCAGCCCGACCTCCACACAAGTCACTGATAGGTAGCTGCATAGGTAGGCTGAAAGGGACAGGCTCACATAAATGCAGACCAGCCATAAAAAGGTCGCAGCTATGGTTAGCTAGGCTTTGGCTCTGCCTGCCTCACACACATTTCCGTGACCTCGCCCACCTTTCAGGCTCTTCAGTTGGGCAGCAATCAGATCGCCAGCATCTCTTCCCTCCAGCTGGGCTGCCTCACATCACTGCGCACGCTCTTCCTCAACAATAACGACATCACGCGCATAGACGGGCTCGAGGGACTCACCAACCTACAGGTGCGCTGGGAGGCATGAGTGCAGGGCACTTGCTTAAGATTTGTTATGTAATCATTATGAGCAGAGCACTGCAATACCACAGCGGTACCAGATCATGTACACAAACATGGATGGATGGATGCACCATGTTAACAGCAGTACAGGGCCGTAACAGAAGAACTATACCTTAAATGAATTATTGTATTACTATATAATATTATTATTATATTGCATTCAAGGTTTAGTCTTGTGTCATACCGGCAAAACTGATCCCCTATGAGCATGAAGGCCCACAACTTGCTGGGGTTGCTCTATCATCTGTTCCTCGGCTGAGGCCAGCTGCAAATGGCCTCCAGGCAAGGGTTGCAGGTGCTGCATGCTCTTGGTCCGAACATACTGTGTGCGCTGTCCTGCGTAGGAGCTTATCTTGGATCGCAATCGCATCCGCTACATCGACCCTGAGGCGTTTGCTGGCATGGGGCGGCTAAGGGAGCTGCGGCTGGAGGACAACGGTCTGAGGTCCCTGGCTAACCTACAGCACCTCACCATGCTGCAGGTACGAAAAAAGAAAACTGAGGCCGTACAACAAATCTGATCAGATACAGGAGGGCAGCTCTGTCAGCTTGTGCTTTAAACACCATGTGGCATAATCAGAATCACCACGGGAGACATGAATTCCGCAGTTATGGACTTTGTGGACGATGGTACCATCAGCACAAGGCATATATTGCAAGGCAATGCACAGTCCTGGCTGTCTTAGGCAAGCAGGTGCAATGACCTGCTCCCACGTCCGTTGTTTTCAACGTTGGTTTTGCTGTTTTTGCCTGCAGTCTCTTCACCTGAGCAACAACCGCATTAGTGAGCCTCTGGAGCTGGACAGGCTGTCAGGTGGGCGGTGACACATTCTCCATCTTTGGCCACGCCCCTCTCTCTCATTTGGGCAGCCTACGTTGTGCATGATAAGTAGACATGACATCGGACCTGGCTACCTGTAATACTTTTACGGTGCATTGAATGTCAAGTTTTACCAGTTCGTGGAGGCTTGCTGTCACTAGCCGCCACGGTATGGGATGTGTTTGTTGTCAAACGCTGTCGATCACACCGCCTCAACCTCATCCCGCTGGCTCAGGCCTGACCACGCTTGTGGAGGTTAGCCTGGTCAACAATCCCATCACTCGCAAGCAGGGCTACCGGGCGCTGCTCATATGCAAGTGCCCCAAACTGTACACAGCAGATGGCCTGGTGAGTGCTTTCACCACCGTCTTACCAGCAGGAAGCTCACAGGTTCGGTATACTGTTACTTTGCAACAGTTGGAATGCCAAGTTATCTGCTTGTTCCGGGTGGCTAGCTGAGGCATAGGCTCGTTATGTTTTCAACAGTACGGGCGATATTTCACACATGTGGTATGTTCTGTTGGCCATCACACGGGGGTACTATTTTAATTTTGCTCCCGGTCACTTGCAAGCGTCACTTGTATGGGCCCGGTCACTTGCAACGCCCTCGTGCCGTGCATGTGTTTTCTTTTCTTGTTACTTAGGACGGTCCGATTCTTCACAACGAATATACATCCCTAAACTGCCTGAAACTGCTTCAACGCAACTGTTGGGACTGCTGGTGCAAGTCCATCCCTTGCCTCCAATCGGGTTTGTTCGTCGCCCTCAGGTGATCACGTTTGAGGAGCGCGAGTACTCGGACAGCATGTTTGCACCCCCACAGGCCTCGCCACATGTGGTGGGGGCAGACAGCATTGGGCTGGGGCTGGCAGGAAAGCAAGGACAGGTAAGCAACACTGGCTACGACTCGGGTGTGGGACTACCGTACTGCTACAAGCGGTTTGGTGGCCCATAAGGGGCGTTGGCTTTCAGGCGGTTGGTCAAAATCACGCAAAACAGTATGGAGCATTATCATTACTACTATTATCATCATTACTATTAGTATTATCATCATCATCATTATTAGCATTACCAGCATATGTTGTCATTTACATGATGGCTGTGAATGATGCTCCCCAGCACAAGCACCATGCGGCGTGCCTGTCCCAGGCTTGTCCAACGCTGGGACTGCTTAGGTCAACAAGCCATGCAATGTTTAGTGTTGATGACAAAGCCTGTGAATTGTAGTTACGTTAGAACTGCTATATCAATGGCCTTACATGATGGCTCTGAATGATACATCCAATGCGACAAGCCTACCAAGGCCTGCCCAACTTTGTGTAAGCCTCACCAACCCTTGCTGAATTGGTCAGATTCCCCTTTACTAGGAGAAGTTTTTGCAATCTGCGCAATCAGTAGATGTTTGCGTTGGACGTGCTTCATGGTGTGCACTCCCTCCTTGTAAGCTAGGACTGCCTGTGTCAATGGTCTTATCTGCCCTCCACATGCAGGCGGTGCGGCTGACCAATCTTGACTTCGCCAGCCTTGCAGCGGCCGCCAGTCAGTTTGGCCAGGTGCCTGTCGGCATGGGCCCTTCCATCCCCATCAACATGTTGATGCTGGGCGCCGGAGGTCTGGGCCTGGGGCTAGAGGGCGTCAGCTTGAGGGATGGCGTGACGGGCACAGGGGCGAGTGCAAAGGACGGCGGGATGGGCCCGACTGGTACCGGCACAGGAATACCGGTTGGAGTAGCAGATCAGGTGGGTGAAGAAACATTATAGCTTCGTTGTGGTTTCTTGCTGTCATGATGTTCACGGCAGGGAGGACCCGGGCACGGTGTGAACGGAGTGGACACGGAACGGATTTGCAGATCTAGGTGTAGTGATGGCAGTGTGTGTACAATGGCCGGCCCAATCCTCGTGGGACACAAGCACACCGATCCATGTTGGCATGGGCAACTGTGTTCCCGTTCTTACGTTATTCCGCGAGTTTCCACAATGCAACTCAGCTGTACCGTTATGTTGTGTGCATTTGTGCAGGGTCGCGATCCGTGGGGTCGGCCCACCTCCGACAGGCGCGGGCAAATGGTGGGTGGGGCGGCCGGTCCACAACGGACTGTCGGCCTCACGCGCTTGGGCTCAGATGCAGCGGCGGCCAGTGGCAGCCTGTTGCAGGGGTCTGGGCCGGCGGGGCAGCGCGGGCCGGGGGGCGCATCGGCCTCGCCTGCTCGCCGACAGGCTCTGCAAATGGGCCGACCACAGGGCGGTTACCGAGGGGCATACTGAACACGAATCGACTTGATGCTGCTTGCGAACTAGCGCGCCTGCTGATCGAGCCAATCTCCTTGTTGCTTTGTAGTGCGCAGCAGTTGAGCATAATGACAAGGAATCGACTCATCGACTGCTGATCACTGACTGCTGTTCAATCAACTGGCAATAGAAAGATGCACCTGCTGTTGCAGGCAACCTGCACGGCAGACAGCAAGACGGACTTATTGCTAATTGCAAAGTAGCACGCCTGCTTGTCGTGCTCACGCCTTGTGGCTTTGCAGTGAGCAGCAGTTAGGCTTTTAGTGGCTAGCTGTCATCATTCATTCATTGATTTCATTTGATCCTCGGACTGTGAACATGCATTCATGTCATTGGGGCTTATGATTGTGTTGCGGACCAAGCCTGTGATAACGTATGCCGTTGTGGTACTTGAAGGCGTTTTCAAATCAGGGAGGCCGTCACACGACACAGGTCGGGATGTGTACCACCCTGACCTACTCTGAGCAGGAAAGAGCGCTTGACGCATTGTCTTTTGGGTTCAGCAAAAGCAAGAATTGCTGGCAGCGCATATTGACTCTCCTGCCAGAGAGCTTATCCCCTCTCCTATTGGTATCAACGTGTGCAGGCTACATGATGGAACCCAAAAAGGTGCAAATGCGATCCTGTTGTACGTCCTGTTGTGAGTGGTGGTGTTTGAGAAAGGGCGGCGCCTGATTGGTATTCTCTGTGTGCCTTGGCCTTAGGACCAGGGACGCTAACCCTGAGATTGTTCTGCGTGTGCGTGCCCGACACAAGAAGCCTTTGTGTGCAAATGTTCACGCCTCAGTTTGTCTAGAGTCGTGATCCTCGTCCGCTTTTGCCTTGCGACCCTTGGGCGGTTTTCCATGGGCGTTGCTGTCACCCAATTCAAAAAAAAGTAAAACTTGCCGAGGAATGCGGAAAAGCAACAAAGTCTAGCAGTATAATACTGTCCGTATAGAACTCGTATCCAAAAGAAAGTGATCAGCAGTTGTGAGCGCCGCAGCTTGCGCAGCCGGCAAGCACAGCACAGCAGCACAACAAGCACAGCCTGATGACGTCATACAGTCTTGTGCGTGCTGATCAAATGCAACCCTCTCTCTCCTGTACATAACACATGCCAGCATATGCTTCAAACTGGCCATACCGTTGGCACACGAACTCTCAGTATCTGTCTTATCCTGACTCTCAAACTCACCTTTTGTACCGCGTTCGACAGCACCTCAGAGGTGGGCAACTCTGATGGAGACGGAAAACCTAAAGAGGAACGAAGGAGCAAAGAATCCGGCGGCGGTTACGGCCGGTCGGTTAAAGCCTTTTCTGCCGCCCATGACTGCCATCAACTCTACACCTACAAAGAATACTCAAGACCTCTCACGTGAAACTTGGCATCGCCAGTTCTTCAGCCTACGAGCATGCGGCGTACTATACTACAGTACGAGCCATGCATCGGCATGGGTGACACTTGAGGGCTGTCCAGCCAAGAGAGGCAGCCACAGGCGGCAAGATGGTGAGGCTAGCACGGTGCTGTCATGACGAGCAGACTGCCCACCCTTGGTCATCATCATGCATGCAACATGCACCGATGCATGGATGGATGGTCAGCACCCATCTCCAGCCCACAGCTCAAGGCACATGGTGTCTATCAGAGGTTTCCTGCTGCTAACCAGCACGTGAGAGGTGGTTTCACAGGTGGACATAGGCCAAGCAGCCACCAAGCTTCAGCGCATTATCCTGACATGGGATTACTGGGAGCTCAACCGAAAGACAGCAGAGGGCAAGGGGCCGTTTGAGACCCTAAGAGCCGTGCCTAACACTTTCACTAACATCAAGGTACGCACATCACGAGGAATCATATCCTGCACGACGATGAACGGAATCACACTTCACGTAGTCCGCTCTACATAGCAACATGGCCTGGGCAACCTGTAGTCCTTCTGCAGTTGCTCATCAATCCTACTTTAACACCAAAGGTCAGGAAGTAATGTCATCAATTGCGTGTCCTATTGCAGGATTACATGTCTGTATTTGAGCCTCTGCTTCTTGAGGAGTGCTGTTCCCAAGTGCTCAAGGGGGTGGAGGAGGGTGAGGTGCTCTCGCCGCATCCCTGCGTGTCCTCAAAGTCTGAGGCGGTGAGTCAACCGCGTCAACCAACCTCTCACGTGCCTGCCAACACCAGCAGCACCAACACTTTACCTGTTATCCTACTCACAGTTAAACCTACAATGCTTCAGCACATTCAATCAATCATCATCATAAGATTACGAGAAATGCTGTCTTATGCCGATTAATGACGTCTAAACTGTGGCCGTACCTGTGTGCCTTGCCTGTGCAGAAGGATGAGTTTCTGTACTCGAGGCTAGTATTACAGCGGGGGGAGAGCGAGTTCTACTCGGATAACGACCTCATACTGCTCTGCAAGCAGAACCCAATGGTCAGAGGCAGACACACACACACACACACACACACACACACACACACAAGTGGAAACACGATGACTGCAGCCACAGCTCACATGGCATGGCACGCACGTGCATCACGTTCTGCATGCATGTGCATCACACTCTCCACTTGATCATTTGACAGTGGTACGCAAAAGCCGTTGTAGTCGTCTGGCAGGAATGAACATGTGAGGGTTGTCGTCATGGGTGGCGTGTGCCACAGCCTGCCAGCCACGACTACCAGCCTCAGCCTTTCCTTCTAGTTGCTGATGCACCTGGGGCATTCAAACCATCCTTCATGCCTTTCTAGCCCTCACAGCCTGGTTTACCTGGTGCGCTTTCTTGGTGTTTCCCCACGTGTCTTCTCATTTGCATGTGTGTGTAGGAGGAAGAGCCAGCCAACTGTCAGAACAGCGCAGTGTGGGAGTTGCATGCTCTGGGTGTGTGCGAGGGGCGGGAGGGCGAGCAGTCGCTCCGGGTCAAGTTCTGTCTCACGGACGAGTCGCAGGCAGGCAACCCTGTGGGCCTCGCACGGTAAGGAAAAGCGACCGGACACATTGCAGTGGTGCATGAGATGTCATGCATGCATGGTACCTGCAGTGCCCTGCATGAATAGTGTCTAGCATGCATGATACGTGCACTAACAGCATGGCATTTCCTGCATGCACTTCAGCACTCATCATGAGCCAGAACAGGCATTGCTTCAGCTTGAGTTTGTGTGCTACCATTTCCTCCAGTGCTATTCTTAAGTCTGCGATCTGCCATGTAATGATCTGGTACATGTGCCATGGCATGGGCGGGGCAATTATTACTTGTACCATCTTACATCTTCTCAATTCCTGCGGTCCAGCACGTTCACACCGTGAGCTGCAGCCTGGGGGGTGCAGCATGGCGGGTTATAAGCTCCCTACTCCCTGCTTGTTGCCTTGGTATTGTTGCAGTGTGCGTGCCATGCGTGCTGGCTTGGAGGCTGCTGACTCGTGCTGGTGGCTGCTCAAGCTCAGCAACATGAGCACACTCAGCCGAGAGTGGGTGGCGCTGCAACACGCTCACTGCTGTCCCTTCATCGACATACTGCTCAATTGCAAACCAAGGTGAGACAGAAACAGCCAAGTAACAAATCACGTGGTGGTTTGCATGCAGGAGCTTGGACCGTGCCGTCTTGATACATTTCGTATCTTGCACAATTGACAAATGCAAATTGAGGTACTCATTAGGACATAGATTTCAGTGATTTGCATGGACCTGTGACCACCAGTTGTCGACTTGATACATCCATATTCATGGGCTACAGACACATTAGGATTGTATCCTGCAACTCAGGAACGAACGACGGTTTTGCTGTTTGTGAAGAGCATTGTAGCCCTCACTGCCTAGCGTATGGCATCAAAGGCATGGGCCGGAATCAAAGGTCATGGCCGTGTGCTGGCTTACTGCATGGCTGCAGGAGTGCGCATGAGTCTCGCCACATGGACATCCCCCAGGGCATGAACACGACCATGGAGGTCACATGCAACCCATCGCAGGTCAGCGGCTTCTCTACTTGCTATCATCTTATCAACGTTAGCTACCCTTTAGTTCTACGAACTGCGTTTTTGACTGATTATCTGCTTCAGCCATGGTCAGGAGATTTCGCGGAAGAAAGGTCACTAACTTGGTTTTTCTTAAGCTAATCATTTGGCTTCAGGCATGGTCAAGAGGATCCGCTGGAGCAAGTTGTAGCCGCATGGCATGTAAGCTGAAAACGATGTTTCCTTGCTGTCAGAAGTGATGAAATGTGCGCTTTATGTTTTTGATGGACAACGCGGAGACGCTTGCTGGGCCATTGTCAAGCTTTTGCCCTTTCAGTGCAGCTGTGTGCAAATGAATAGAAATTGCTAACCTGAACTAACGCTGGCATTTTTTGTTTGTTTGCGATGCCGTTGTTAAAGCTCTACCTCTTGAGAGCAGAACTGTGAACCAATGTGTTTGTTGGCCTTGTTGCTGCAGATGGATGCCCTGCGTGCAGGCCTAGACGGCAGCCCCCTGGTGCTGATCCAGGGCCCACCTGGGACCGGCAAGACCCGCACCATCCTGAACCTGCTGTCAGTCATCATGCATGCAGCGTCCAAGAATGGGCTTGAGGCACTCAAGGTGCGATAGGCAGGCTGAAGAGGGGGTTGGCAAACCTGGAAAACTCATCATGCATGCGGCGCAGAAGTGATCATGCCAACACAAGTGGAGGAAGGGGCAGACTGGCATGCAGACAGACAGGCAGAGAAAGCTGACAAGCACAAGAGGTAGACAGGCAGTCGTGCAAGCAAAGCAGGCAGACTTGCAAACAAATATGCAGGCAGGCAGACACAGGTGAACAGGCAACCATGCAAACAATCAGGAACAAGACAGGCATGCAGATAGACAGACAAGCAGGCAGCCAGGCAGACAGACTCAAAGATGCTATACAGGGATATTAACAGACAGGCGGCCGGACAGCGTGACATGATCGTGCTAGGGCATTCAGAAAACAAGGCAGGCATGCAGAAAGGCGCGCAAACAAACGAGCAGGCAGACAAGCACGCAAGCAAGCAAACAGGCAGACAAGCAGCCCTTGTTCGTTGCATGCGTGTGTGCTGCACAGGCCGCCACCGGCACATTGAGTGCGGCAGGGGGCGACACACAGCGGCTGGGGTGGGAGGAGCGGGCGCGTCTGTGGCATGTGCAGGCACCGTGGGTGCTGGGCAAACGAAACCCCAGGTGCGGGCAGGCTTAGTGTCTGGTTCCACACCAGGGGAAGGGGTGCAACCTTCTCCAGTTTTGCGTCTGCGCGGATCTGTTCAACGAGTACAAATTCTCAGGGGGGGTCAACTACTGTTAGAGGGTCATGGACATGTGAGCAGACCATCCAAAACTCAAATGCATAAGCCTCGGCGATCACCATGATCGATCACGTCCATGACCCTCTAACAGTAGTTGACCCCCTCTGACAAAACCTTAAAACTGTCGAACCTGTGTCATTGGACCCTTGAAGTAAGTATTGGGACAGCTGGTGCAAGTCCACACCGGGGATTGCGTTGGTTGGGCAGGGCTTGATGCTTTGTCACATGGCACCTGTATTTTCATTCCTGCCATAGCCTGCCCACGCAGGGATGAGGTCTGTCAATCATTGATTGATTCACAGTGATGATCTCAATGACTTCCCTGCCTTTTGCTGCACAGTCATGGCGTCAACTGCCCTTTCACTCCACAGCACAAGTTTTTCTAGGGCTTTCTCCATCTGTCACTGGTATTACGATATGAGCTGCCGCACTGGCCTGATTCCCTGCCATTTGCTGCACATGCAGGGACGAGATCACTCCGTATGACGATGTGCCTGCCCAGGCCGCCAAGGACTGCTGGGGCCTGCTGAGGCACGCCGCGCCCCTCAAGCTGGGCAAGGACTCGGGGCCCAAGGCGCACGTGCTGGTGAGTGGGACAGACTCGCACTGCTATACTGTCATGTAAACCGCACACCAGGGGGGGGGTGTGTAAAATAGGAAATGACCATATGAGGGAGTGGGTATCTCCGAACCACTTGTACGAATGCTGACGGTATAAGGAGCTCGAATTCAAGTTTTCAGGTCATTCTGAGATGATTGACTGGGTGGTGAAAAAAGTCCTCCAAAAGGCCCGAGCTACTTTTTCGTCCTTTTTGAGTATTTCTTGTTTCACGGCTCAATAAACAACAATTTCAAGGCTGTTGAAGATGTGGCTGGTTGCAGCTCGTTAAGATGTATCCGAAACCATCTTCGTTTCCCGGATTGGCCTTGTGGGTGGTTTGTTATGGGCTGGGGAAGTATCAGAGGGTGCTGGCGCTGGCTTGGCCTGCGTCACCTGCGGCGCCAGGCAGCAGGTCACGCAAGCAGCGATCCAAATTGCAGAGCGGGACGTGCTTGCATACCTTGGAAGTGAAGTTCACCTTTGGCATGCCCCCATGGCCTGTGACATGGGTGGCGGTTAGGGTTCGGTTAGGGACGGCTGGGCTTTGATGACCCGTAAGTGAGGCAATGTTCAAGTGAACTATGCAAACAAGTTGTCCAGGGGATAGGCCTTGACGAGAGCTTTCGATTGAGCCCCTTTTCATGTAATTCTGAGCCGTTTCTGGGTGGTTTCCAAAAGTGGCCCAGTTTTCAAAAAGCCGATGCTATTTTTTATCATAGGGTACGGATTTTCAAAAAACCTTCCCTTCTGCCGCACATCACGTTTTTACTTTGGTCAAAGGAATTGTGGCACTGCAGGACCAGACCTTCATCACCTTATTGCTACTCCTATGCATTATTCAATTGTATCATTACATGGCCCACTGGTTGGTGGAAAATACTCTCTCACACTACAGACACTCAGACTGGGATACAAAAATCTCACACTACAGACACTCACACTACAGACTGAGATGCAAAAAGGCACTTGCGCTGAAGATCCGCCCACTGAGAGTCTGTTGTCAAGTGGGTGAGGCACACCCTCGTCACCTTTTTGTTCACACAAAGCCTCGAGCGGAGAGGAATTGGTTCAACTGCAGCACGTGTGCCCGCGTGTGTTTGGGGTGATGTTGTTTGATTTGATGTTTACTGTAGTGCTGCGGTAGAGTTGTCCTATCCGATGGTATGCTAGTTTGTCCTGTTCTTCTGTTACATTGTCAAACCTTGAGCCAGAGGCCGATTGAAACCTCTGAGCATTTAGGGTAGCCTGCATGGCTACACCGAACATGACTTATGCCGACTGATATAATAGGGGGGAGACTTTGGACATGGAAGCCTGGATTGAACTTGCAGTATGCATGCCCTTCGCATACCTTGGCAAAGGGCAGCCATGCACACACGTGCCTCATGCCCTCTTATCGTTTTAGCCTGGAATGAGCCAACAGCACATCATGACTGGCTATACATCCATCCATCCATCCATCCATTCATCCATCCATCCATCCATCCATTCATCCATCCATCCATCTACTTTGTGTCCATTGTTTCTGGACTTCACCAGTGCTCTGGAAAGCTCTCATGAAACTGAGCACAATGGCATCCTCATGTCTGCAATGGACCTGTAGCTTGGTGGGAGGTGTCAGACCCGAAACCCCCCTTCCCCAAACCAAAAGTGAGTTATGGGTTGCCAAAAATAATCGTGCACTTCCTTGGGTTTTAACAGTCTTATGGTCCATGTGGGCTGCAGGTGTGCGCGCCGTCAAACAGCGCTCTGGATGAGATCGTGCTGCGCATCATGAAGAGCGGCCTCATGGACAAGGACGGCAACATGTGCGTCAAACAAAAACGGTTGAGGCAGGGCTGTGACAATTGCCTGCTGTGTGCGGAAGAGGGTCGGATCAGTTGCCTGCATAGGGTCATATGCACATGTACGGACTCACACTGATGCCATGCTGTAATTCAAATTGTCATTCTCATGTATGTGCCTTGCTCACAGATTGCTCAGTAGGGGCAAATAAGTCAATCGTCAGTTTGGGTTTACCTGTATGTTATAGTTATGTATGATCAGCTTTGGGCACGAGTAGCCTAGATGTCAGTTTGGGGGACTGGCAGCTTGTGCAGCAAAGAAAGGACGAGTGCGAGGTGCAAGGCCACATGGGCTGAACAAAACACATCACAACTGCTGATGCCCGCATGGCAGTGCGCCGTCTGCATCCGCTGGGCCCTTTTCGCCTCGGCCTGTACCTTCCAACTCGTGCCTCAGTAAGATCCATGGAGGCCCCGCTAGGGGTCGTCAAGGGATATGGATAACGTAATGCCATGAATAGCGGGTTGCCTTCCATGTCCTTCTGCAGGTACACCCCCAGTGTGGTGCGTGTGGGCATGAACGCACACCACAGCGTCAAGGCGGTTTCACTGGATGCCATTGTCGATGCACGGCTGGGCGATGGGGTGAGGCGCCTAGATCTCCTAGAGCCATCTAGGGTGCCGTCAAAACGTTAAGCCATAAAACCTAAATCAAAACCATATTGCAATCAAATCGGTCACCTGATTTCAACTTGGGGCACCTATGTGTGTGTCGTATTCCCAGGGGAGCGCTTTTCACGCTGAAGGATGGAACAGTCAGATCTCGAAAGCGTACAGCAAACAGACATGAAGCTTGTATCCCTGGAAAAGGAAGCACTGGCGCTGCCTGGCGTACTGTCTGTAGGACGCTGGCGGTGGCACGGTCACCAACCGCATGGAGCGCGACCGCATGCGCATGGCCATTCTGGAGGAGGCCAGCGTGGTGTGCTCCACCCTCTCCTTTGCGGGCTCTTCCATCTTCCACCGCCTCAGCAGGAAGTGGGTGGGAGCCTCCGAACTGCAAACCGTGCCATCTGATGAGTTGGGGTTGAGAGCCCAGCAGCATGTGTGTCAGCAGACAAGTTGCAGTACTAGAAGCAACGAATGAATGGACGCCTGCGATTGGCGGGCATGCCTCAAAGTTAACTTGGTGAATAGGCTGCTTCTGATTTCTTGTGCTTCCAAGTTGGGCTAAGTTGGAACACACCACCCTTGTGTGCTTTTTTTGCGTATCGACAAGTCAAGGTGAAAATAAGACAAGAGCAACCCAGTCACAGATCTGCTCATAGCACCGTGACAGCAATGGCACCCGGGGGATGACGCCGCCCGGCGGCAGAAATATGAAGCAACCAGTCAGCAGTACTGGTACTGCACAGTGCATCACTATCAACTAGTACGCGTATTAGCGGTACTGCGTCACTGCCAAGTCTTGCAAGTACTGCACGACAGTCCCGCTTATACGTACACTTTCCTGGTGTGTGCAGGTTTGATGTGGTTGTGATAGACGAGGCTGCACAGGCAGTGGAGCCATCTACACTTGTGCCTCTCATCATGCAAGGCTGTAAACAGGTACAGTGGTCACGTGCAGCCTTGTCGTAAACCTTCATGCTGACTTGGCAATGCCACTAGTTCCGGTGCTCTCCTGTGCTCAGCGCTCTCGGCAGCTTGTTTGCACCATGCAGCGCGAACATTACTTGCCTTGTCTTGTCCAGCCGTACCTGGTAGGACAGCTGGCCTGCTGTGTTCGATCTGCCAGCGTTGTGTGCAAACCTCATTGCAGAAGTCTTTGGCTTGGTTCGTTTGTTTGCTGTTTTTTTTGTTTCTCTGTTTATCTTTTCTTGTTTTTATGCGTGTGCCTTGATCTGTATGTAAGTCCGATGCTCAGAACCGGCAAAATGTGCGCGCAGCAAAGCCCCCTTGTCCCTCTTCTCCTTTTTCCTGCCTTCCTTCCTTCGTTCCCTTCTTTCATATTTCTCAATACTTTTTCAATAACTCGTCTCCTTTGTTCATTTGTTACATCTGTCCTTGAACTCCAGACCTGGTATTCGAGCCCCACTCCATGCCTGTTGCATGTGTTGTGTTGTGATCTGTGTTTCTGCGTGTTTCTCATTCGCCTAGACCTTCAGCCCAAGCGCTAGTCGGTATCCAACCCATCGTTGCATGGGTTGTGTTTCATCTCAGGTGTACCTGGTGGGCGACCCCGTGCAGCTGCCCGCCACCGTCATCTCCACGCGCGCCCTGGAGCACAACTACAACTGCTCGCTGTTCAAGCGCTTGCAGGTGCGCTGTGTGTCATGTTGCATGGGGAACGCTTGCAGGTGCGCTGTGTGTCATGTTGCATGGGGAACGCTTGCAGGTGCGCTGTGTGTCATGTTGCATGGGGAACGCTTGCAGGTGCGCTGTGTGTCATGTTGCATTGGAAACGCTTCATCACGCTGTAGGCTGAAACAGTCATCAGCGGTGGCAGGTGCACGCATCCATTCTAGAGCAAACCTGAGCCTGTTGTGTGTGGCTTTTTGTATGGCGAGCGCTTTATCACGCCAATCAGAGTTCAAAATCGCATAGCAAACAAGCCGGGGTTCCAGGCCCTCTGAAGCAAGCTGTGTGACCCACCCTAGTGTACAAGCATAACAGGTCAAGGGAATAGCAGGTCACGACAGGCATAACCGCAGCCGCAAGCAGGGCCTCACAGCAGGGCACCCTGGTTATCAGTACGGATTGCATTACCTAACTAATCAACAGCACGGCTGCCGGACAGGGCTTGTGTGAGGCCACGTGCTGGGCACTGCAGTCGAGCACTTGCCGTGACGCATGGGCACGGTGGTCACCGCTGCCACGCACGTCAAACATGTCACTGAAAACTCATAGATGACGGACTGCCAGGGAAGTCCAAAAGAAGTTGTTGGCTGCGCTGCAGCACTGCAGGCGCACCCGCTACCTTCTCATTGAAAAATGGCGAAGTTTGCGAATGATTTCGAATCTGTTTCTGGCCACTACTGCGATCA
This sequence comes from Chloromonas sp. AAM2, assembly GCA_004335635.1. Lineage (NCBI taxonomy): Eukaryota > Viridiplantae > Chlorophyta > Chlorophyceae > Chlamydomonadales > Chlamydomonadaceae > Chloromonas > Chloromonas sp. AAM2. The sequence goes on from QAXH01006238.1 coordinate 88,593, forward strand.
CATGTCTGATGGTAGTCATTTGTGTCGTGGGCACCGCAAGCCACTTGATATGATAACTCAGGTCAAATTTGTGAATGCCATGTAGCAATGATCATAATTCACGTCGTGCTCTGGTTGCTTGTGTGCGCGCCACAGGGTGGCGGGTACCCCATCAAGATGTTGGACACCCAGTACCGTATGAACCCCGCCATATCCATGTTCCCTTCCAAGCAGTTCTATAACGGACACCTGCTGGACGGAGAGGTAACTGAACAACTGACCAACAAACAAAAAAACTGAACAACTGACTAAGTAACCAACTGGATCAAAACCAACCGAAATGCCCAGCAATTGCCTTCTCATCATCATTACACGGCTTTTATGCTTACTGTTGGCATCTTGCAGTACTCCAGCTTAGGCGCTCAGCAGCCTCCTACATCAACCCCCTAAGCAAAGCAGGAGCACGATTCCCCCAGACATTCAAGCATGCAATGCTCTTCTTGACCAAATCCGATCCAACATGCAATGCCTCTGTTGCCACAGTAATGCCACATGTCAAAGAGGTCGTGATGTGCCCTGCTGCCACAGAGTGTAATATCGGAAACCACCAGGCCCTGGCACGCATTCAAGTGCTTCGGGCCGCTGGCCTTCTTTGACGTGTCAGGAAAGGTGAGCCAGGGCCTGGAAAAACGCTGAGAAAAGCGCGGTAAAACTGAGGCAGATTGTGGAGAGGGGGAAGCCAGCCAGGGCTGTACGCCACTGATGCTAGTATGCGCCAGGGCAAGAAACGTAGAACAAATGAACAAAAGGAAATACAATAATTTCCTTTTGTTGAACTCGAGGGGCATTCACCACCCAGGGCAACTGCTCGCACCCAGAGCCCGCCACTCTCTTTACAGTTTCGTGTGTAGATGAAGCATAGGTTTTGTGCATATGCGTGTGTGCAAGTGGCTGCTCAGTGATGGCAGTGATGGTTCTTTTTCCATCGCCTTGAGTCTGGGGAGGACTGCTCACGCCGGCAAGGGATGGCCTAGGCGGCTCGTTTTGTGTTCTGCCTGTCTTTGGCCTGTCCTGCCTGCTGTCTTCGCTGCGCTCATTTTGCTTTGTTGTTCAGAGTAGGTTATACCAGTGCTCACCTTGTTCCGTGTCCTGTGACTGCTGCCTGAGGCTTCTTCATGTAAACCAGTTCACAGTGATGTCTTGTGGATGGCTTTTGTGCCTGGCATTACTCGGGCTGTGTATGTTCCGTGCAAGTGGCTGTGATGGCGTTGCATCAGGGAAGCCGCCAAATGAGATGTGCATTACCCTGACCTACCCTGAGCAAGAGAGAAGTAAGGCAGAGAGGCAAACAGAGAGGCAATCATGGTGTGTTTTTGTGCAGGAGTCTGCCCCGGCCAACAACGCCTCCATTCAGAACGTGTCAGAGGCCAACATGGTGCTGTGCCTGTACAGGGAGCTGGTGCACAGGTAGGGGCAACACTCACTGCTATCTAACCCTGACACCCACCGTATTCATAACCATGTGTGGGTCGAGTTGCCCCACGATTTGCCCACGTGCTGCTGCTAGCACTGTGTGTGGGGGGTGGGGGAGTGTTGAGGAGAGGGGGGGGGCGGCGGAGGCTATGACACTCCCTGGCCCTGCCTGCACTCTGCCTAGGTCCTGTCATTGGTGACCCTGACAGCCATCACATCGCCTCAATGATACTTTAAATACTGACCCAATCTGTTGATATAAGCGATCTCTTAAGCTAATCTGCGTATGCTAAGTAATGATGATGTGACCAATGAAGCCAATACGCTGCTGACCTGCTTGCTCCTTTGTGTTGTGCTTTGCTTGGTGACAGATTTCCTGCTCTGCGTCAGACAGCCAGTGTGGCAGTTATCTCCCCTTACTCAGCTCAGGTACTGTCATGTGGGCACGCACTTTGTCCGTTTCTGCACGTTACACAACACAACATATGATGCATTCACAACGTATCATTGCCACAGCACCTGGGTAGTGAGTTAATTGTTGTTAACAATTGTGCTTGTGTGTTGTAGCATGGTCAACATTGTCATTCAATTGAATTTTATTTTGTTTATCCCTGAGGTGTGTGGCACATCCCTCATGTGTATGGCATGCAATGACATGGATGTAGCAAAGACAACAACAACAGGACCAGGTCATGGCTATGAAGATGTTTCGTCCTCTGCAGCAAGCCCTTGCATAATACTCATCACCATCAAGCAGCCAGCCATGAGGACTCATATTATTCCAAAAGTGGGAAAAAATATTTAGAGGCTGTTGGCGTGTAGGTTAAACTGATTCGGGACTCCTTTAAAACGTTTCTGGGCGAGGAGGCAGCGCGGCTCATTGACGTCAACACCATTGACGGTTTCCAGGGCAGGGAAAAGGACATATGCATCTTCTCATGTGTGAGGTAAGCGTCGGACTTTGGTGTGAGATCAGTTGCCTATTTCGGTTTCATTTCGAGCTTCAGGGGTTTTCGGATAGCAAATGCTTGATGACAGAGCCATTGTGAAACTATTTCTGAGTTCGGTTTCTTTTCATACTTTCGTCTGTTTCATGTGTAGACTTGCAATGGTACTCGAACCATTGTAGAAATCGGCATACGAGAGTGGAGTGCTGTTCGTTTGCTGGTCACTGTCATGTTGTAAACTGAATCGGTTGTTCCCTGCCCTCTCTGATCACTTGGCGCCCGCCACAAAGTGCTTGCTTGCCCGTATCTTTGAATGGGTTTGGCCTGCCCTGTGTCCACCCGGCCGCAGGATAGATACGTATGTAGTATGCTGTTGTAAGTTGTATGCCGAATGGGTTGTCACTGCCCTTACTGATCGTCGGGCCGCAGGGGCTTGCGCAAGGGCCGCAAGAGCATCGGGTTCGTTGCCGACGAGCGGCGCATCAACGTGGGCTTGACCCGCGCGCGCTGCTCGCTGATGGTGGTGGGCAACGCCAGGGCCCTGCAGGCCAGCAAGCACTGGGCGTCGCTCATACATGACTGCATGACGAGGGAGTGAGTGGAAGGGTCAGGGGTGTGTTCACAGGGAACAGAAGATAGCATAAGCAGTGACTATTGCAACTGAGCGAGTGTCTTGTTGTTGTTGTTGTTGTTTACATGGCCTTCAGTCCGGGGAGGACTGCTCAGCGGGGGCAAGGGGGAAGGGGAATTGTCGGTAACCTACTGGTCACCACTGCACCCTTTTCAATAACAGTCAAGTCAACATGAACAGTTTTAAGCGCAATAGGCTGTGTTACCTCCCAGTACTCAACCCTACAGCAACTAACGGCAGACATGCAGCTCCTTGCCAGAAGGCTAACGCAGCACAATCTGGCCTTCCCGTGGGCGTGGGGCAAACCATGGGGTGTTGCCATGGAGGGGTTTGGCAAACAGTAACTATGGCGGGGTCGGGGGCCGAGAGGAGCTGCATACTATCCAAAGTCAACTGTAAAGCCTTGTACCATTCAACAACACAAATCAATTGCCAACGGTCTCAGAAGTTTGAAGTCACGCATGAACGCAGCGTGCCACTTCACTAGGGTCCTGCAAACAAAACTCGTGCACACTTGGAATCTGAATCTGGAACAAGTGTTTAAATCAATGTCCTTGCCTCACACCCAAAGTGCTCACACATTCAAAAAGAAGGTGGTATTCATTATCAATGAGCTTGTTGCTGTTGTCAACCGCCTCACATCTCGTGCCAAATCTCCTGTTGTAAGGCTCATCAGGAGAAACGTGCCTGCCTTTTTCCACTCTCAAACCGTGCGTGGCCAGTCTAAAGTTGCTGAGGCTATTCCGGGCCTTGGCACTCATGGTATTAGCCAGAGACAGGTGACCAGGAAGACTTTTGAAGCTTTTAATTTCCTCATATGAGGTAGCACTTGACTTGAAAGTTGCTTTCTTCCTGTTGTCAGTACCGGTCATCGTGAACAGGCCAAACATAGCTCAAGTAAGCATCTGTCCACTTAGAAATCACCACACTTTCAGAAACTGGGCTAGGAATGAGCCGTTGCACAACTTTGGATTCAACACCTGTAGCCCGGAGAGCCTTGTCAACCTGTGCACACCAGCAGCCACCAAAGGACGAGCTTCAGTACTATAAACCACAGAGTTCGGCACCCTATTCTTTCAACAAATATGGGGCTGGAGTGGGTCGGGGTAAATGACATATTTTAAGAACAAATGCATACTCGGTTTGGCCTGGAGACACGACCATTAGCATTCAGTAGCCACGGGCGGTGCATGCAGGGGCAGGTCTATGCATTGTTCATGGACATGCATGCAGGAACGAGCTCATGCCTGCACTGACGGGTAATGCACTGGCCCTGCTGAAATCATGCATGCAAACCGAGTTTTGGCAGTGGCAGGCCCATGCATTCAAATACGGGCCCATCATGCAGTGACAGGCCCATGCATTGAAATACGGGCCCAGCATGCAGTGGCAGGCCCATGCATGTATCTTTGCATTCACTCACGGGCCATGCATGCACCGAGCCACCCCTACAGATGTTGGCCTGTCATGCATGCAAGCATGGGCTACACCAAGGCAGGCCTCAGCATGCAGGCCACGAACAATGCATGCGGCAGCAAGCCCGCGCACAGGCCCATGCATTCAGATGCAGACCCGTGCATGTCAGCATGCCACCCTGTAGCGACGCATTGGCCAGCATTGTCACGGGCTCTGTTCGTCTTATTGTCACGGGTTTAACACGGGCTATTGCACTAGAGCATGCATGCAAGAACACACACATGCGCCCATCACAATCACTGGCGGGCCCATGCATGCAGATCAACAACAATGCATGCAGCAGCAGGTACATGCACAAGCCCATGCACAAGCCCAACATGCATGTCAGCATAGCACTCAGTATCGTCCCATTGGCCAGCATTTGCCACCTTTTTCTGTCCTATTTTGAATCGCCATGGGCGAAGCACGGGACTACTGCACTAGTAAAACTGCATCAGAATTGCACACTTGCTGCATGAAAGGGGTATCCGTGGCATGTTTTGCTGGCCATGCCTTGAATGCCTTCCAAAGGAGGTGGCTTCATGAGCGGCCACGCTGTGGCGCCAGAGTAAAAATGTCACAACTGTTTTCTGTCTTTATCAGACCTGGAACAACGTGGACGTTATTCATAGTGTGGTAACTTCAACCATTGTTGTTGTCAAGGATTGCTGAGGAATCGTGTTGTTGAGGAACTGAGCTGACGCAGAAGGATGCCAGCTTTTTCACTCACGCTTGTGCACGTTTCATTCACGGTTGTGCACTTTGCATGTGCAGCTGTTTCTTTCGACCCAAGGCACCTTTTGCTGATTGGATGGCGGACGCTACTGCCGGCAAGGTCCAGACAGTGACGCCCACTCCCGCGGAACTGGCAGTGTTGGATAAGGTGGGCGTGGGTGTGATCTGTTGATGCATGTGCTTCTATCACTGTACGTTGGCAGCGCTTTTTCGCTGCTGGGTAAGGCAATCAAGTCTCACAGCGCATAGCAAGCAGACAGGGTTTTTAAGCCCTCTGTAGCAAGCTCTTGCGTGCAGCCTTAATGACAAAGCATGCCACCGCAAGTAAGTGGGTTGATGTGTGTGGATGTGTGGGTTGTGTGGCACAGTGCGCTGTGTGTGCCTTCCAAAAGGGGGTGGTGAGCGCGAACACTGAAGTTTTCAAGAAATGCCAAAAACAATGCCCCTTGTGCGTCCGGTGACAGCGTCCCTGATGCGACCAAATATGTGTGAATAGAGCGGATACCGCAGGGTAAGGGATGCCAGAGCAAAGCCCATCACTGCAAGGCCCTCACCTCATCCGTGTATGTGTGTAATATGATGTGTATGTGTGCCTGCAGGCCCGCCAGGTCCTGGCCAGTTCGGGGGCTGCGGAGGACGCACCAGGCGATGTCGCGAGCTCCGAGGCACTTGCGCAAGAATTGCACGAAGAGGATTTAGGAGCAGAGGATGAGGTGAGGGCCTTGCAGTGATGGGCTTTGCTCTGGCACCCCTTAGCCTGCGGTATCCGCTCTATTCACACATATTTGGTCGCATCAGGGAAGCCGTCACCGGACACATAAGGGGATGGGCCACGCTCTGACCTACCCTGAGCAAGAACGAAAACGAGCGCAGCCCTGAGTCGATGGATACCTATAACAGCACTGGGTTGCTGCGCATTTGCAGCGCCTTTTGAATGAGTCATTCATATATCATGCAGCGCAGCGAACGAACGAACGAAGGAATCACAGGCCAAAGGAAGGCAGTCCACACCACGAGCCGCCTAGGCTAACGTCAAAGACCAGAGACAATGTCATCTGACTGTGTTCACATGCATATGTTGCGAACTAATATCACTCACGTGCAAAGCGGTTTCTTGGGCTGCAGGGCGACGTGGCCGCTGTGCAGAAGAAACGAGAGGATGCGAAGGCGGCGGCGGCGGCTGCGGAGCCCACACCGGCCGGCGGCAGCAGACGCAAGGCCGGGGCTCCCGCGGCAAATGAGCCAGGCAGCAAGAGGCAACGCAAGTGATGGCGAGATTGTAGACGTACCCGCTGTGGCGTGTCTGTTTGAGCCGATCTTCACCTGCCTTGCACTCTGGTGTCTGTCTTGTCTTCCTTGGTAAATCCACATGAATTGCAAACATTCCGTCCTTGGTAGACAGTCCACATGGATCACATCTTGCGTTTACTGGAATTCCTGGAATTCATTGAGGTTGCTTCTCTGGGACGTGCCTGGCTATTACCACAATCGCTAGATTGCCTGCACATCCCAGAGGTTGACTGGATTACATGTAGGTCAACTGGGAACCTGCTGGCGGAAGGAACGGCAGACATTTCAGACGAAATTGTGGGGCTCTTGCTAGTCTGCAACCTTACATTTTCCGTCTGTAACCTTACCACCATACAACCTGCCACACGCGGCGTCCGCTATTTCCACACCCTCTCCAGGAAATGCCGGCCAATTCTCGTTTGTGATGTGCGAGGAGCCAGGCAGGATGCAGCACGACAAACAGTCTTTGCGCTGTTTGATAGTTTGCATACTCGTATGTCACCCACTATCTGAGTATTGTTCAGGCAGGTAGTGGGTCCAGGTAGCAGCGCGAGCCATCACTGGAACCAAACGGCAGCCCACAGAAGTTGCACCAACCACGAAGAAAGAAGGGGGTCGTCATTAAGATAGCGACACAGTCGCTGCGCCAACCAATGTGTGAGAAGGTATCAGACTGGTCGACTTGGATGTGGCAGTCAACTGTGCATCATGTAACCGACAATGTTGTGGAGTTGATCAAGAAGGCTCGAGTCAAGCTCAGCTCCCAGCTGTTCTCTGATCGGGCGCCGTCGGTTATGATAAATTCTGGTGGTGCTACTACCACTCACTCTTAACACTATGCTCAAAAGGGTGCTGCACCTTGAATCTAAGCTCGACAGTATCCATGTGACCTCCGACACCAACCGCTTGGAGGTCAAGGTGAACGTGCTGACGCAAGCGATGATCGAGGCACGCAACCTTGGCACAGGTGTGGTCAGGTCAGGCTTGTAATAACCATTTGAATGAATTCAGCATCTAACTCATTCAACTCGAGCATCAGACCGAGTGCAACTGTGTCACTGCCAACATTTCCAGTCATGTCACTGCCATTGCACATCAGATTGAGTACAACTGTATTACTACAAAGAAAACATACAGACATTGCCACGCCCATCACACGCGTTCAATTTCAAACGTGAGCATCGACATGCTTGCTATCTATCCAACTACATTTAGCTCATCCACACGCGACTCCCTGAAGTTGTACAAGGTGTACTCAATGCCACTAACGGACAGCCCCTGTGCCTCGCGTGCAGTGCAGTGTGCGTTGCAGCAGCTTGTGCCTGACCAGCTCATCACCTACCCAGTAGCACGTTCTGTTATCACTCATGCCTCTCGTGCTTCCAGTAGGCTGTGATGTGTACATAACTGTCGCTTGCAAGCGGCTGGGCAGCAGCAACAGCAGGCTGGGCCGTAGGCGGCTTGGCAGATTGCTGATGCAGAGTGGAGTGTGCTGGCTCGCACATCGCTGCTCATGAGCAACGCACTACCACACACATAGGCAGCCAATAGGTCACCTATTTTCCTTCCCCTCTTGCCCCTGCTGAGCAGTCCTCCCCAGACTGAAGGCCTTGTAAACAACAACAACACAGGCAGGCTGAGTGCCGTCAACCAAACTCTTTGTACGAGCGCTTGCATTCGACTCCTGGCACACAAACACATCTGGGGCATGGAGTTTGTGTTGCATGGCTATGGGTCATCCACACCGCATACCATTCAGGTTCGGGTCCATCAGCTTTGATATTTCATCACATGATTTCCTTTGCCTTGTTCGTGGACATGTATGAGACATCATTCCAGATTGGCATGCGTAATGATCGAGCATGCTACGCATGTCAGCAGCACTGCATGTGTGTTGCAGGCGTGCTCGCTTGGGCATCACTGTACTGTATTGCGTATCTCAGTTCAACCTCGTCGTTGGGTTGGCCTGCCTTGTTCCCTGCTTTCGTTTTGCTTTCTTGCTCAAGGTATGCCAGGGCGGTGCCCATCCCATTCCGTGTCCTCTGACGGCTTCCCTGGTGTAAGTACACACACACACACACACATATATATATATATATATGATTCAACAGAAAATCGTTGGTCGCACATTGTGCGGTATATTGCAGTGGTGTAGATATGTGTGCCAAGCGCACATGTGGAAGCAATCAAAGGGGTTCTGAAGCCTGGTCTGCGTTATAATGTGAACTGTATTCCAACGCTTCATGCACACGTGTTGAACACATGGTAGTGAAGCTCTTTGCTGCAGAGCAGCTGCGGCTCGTGCAAAAAAGATGTTTGCCAGTTCTGGGACAGGTTACAGGAATAGCACTGGAACCAGTGTCGCTGGCTGTCGTTTTGTCTGCAATTGCAGAACGTGCGGTCTGTGATGAAGACTTTGTTGCCATCGTGCAGCAGACAGCCACACACATGCTGAAGTATTACAGTACCGGCACCGGCACAGGATTCGCATGCACTTCCATGCATGCCAGGGGTACTGCCATCCGCCCCTGCTGCCCTTGCTCCTTAGCACTGGTTCCCAGAGAACCCTAGTGCCAGGCAACACGGCTTATCCAAAAGGTGTCGCACGAGCCCACACAAGTAGATTAGGAATACCACATCACAAGGCATCAAGCGCCAGAATTGAAGATCGGCATACGCCAACAGATTAGGTGGTTTCATCAAAACACGCACGCAGCTTCCCTATCAGCCAAACAGGCACATACCAAGTTCAGTTTTCTGTCCACTGCTCTTCAAAACACTAAACCCTGGCTGCATGATAGCCTAATGACCCTGCGTAAGAGAAATTCTAGGATGCACACATATATGGCTTCCGCGGCTGGCACCCCCACGCCACCCGCTTCGTCGTTTCACAGCTTTAGCATGATGCAGGAAACCGCAGTGTCTAGCAAGTCGGGCAACAATTTTGAGCCAAAGCATCCAAACAGTTGCCGTATGCCATACCCAAGACCTGCCGCTTTCATGCATTTGAGCGGCATGCCCACTCAATTAATTTCAGTTCTCCCCCTTGCACAACTTTGATGCCAACATGGGAAGAGGAGAACCACAGAAGGTTCTGCGCTCCTCATGCCAATCTCCTTGCGACTGGTGAGGGTAAGTTGGCCCCCACTTCAGAATTTGGCCCCTGTTTAGGAACCCACCAAGTGTAATCCGTGCAAAATCCTCCTGGACATGGAAAGCAGGCCAAATGTCAACGCGACATGGCCAGCACACGCCGGCCATACACTCACCTGGCTACACCAACCGGGCAATCCATCAGCCTGTACAAAAACGACCCCAGCACACAGCACCATGCATGCACAGTTGCATGCCTGGGCGCACCGTCATTGCGCTGCACTGGCATTACGATTAGGTTCAAGGCAACGTGTTCCAAGCAGCTGCAGGACGTGGCATAAAGTAAGATGATTCATGCCTGACCCGCAGCCGGTGCACCAACAGATGTCAAAGCACAATGCTATGGCAAACGACACACATTCTGCGCTGGAGTGGCCAGCTGAATTGCTTGTGGGCCACAGCGCACATCTCCAGACAATGCACACACAAGGAACAACGGCAAGGGACACGTGAGTACTTGTGGCAAAGTTCCACGTAACAATAGGCTGAGGGCTGCAGCACGGCACCCCTGGCAGCCCAGTACAACACAAGCCAAAAAAATGCAGCTTGACAGCATGTATCAGAGCTACAGCTGGCAGCCGCCTCCAATGGCCTGGTGCATTTGAACCATAGAAATGGTGGCCTGCCATGCTATACTCCCCATGTGACGATTTGCATACCAGTGTGTATGCAAGTCCGGACAACTATGGCCGACCGTACGAACAACACACCAACACGGAAGCATGACATGAGAAGTCATGCGTGCATGGCACATGCCCTGACGGCATGCGCATGCCGTAATTGGCGTGCCTGCTTTAATCCTCTGACACCATCAGCATACCGCTGTCTTCATTCACCACAGGCGATGCTCTGTCAGCCACAGCTGCGATCGCACGCGCACTTTGGCAGGCATGCACATTTGACTTGGCACGGTGCATGATAACTAGACATAAAAGTGAGTAAAGAAATCTGCATATTGGACTGTTGGCCTGCCCTTGTCCGCAAGCCCATGTTCCTGGTGCTAGCTGCACTTCAGACTGGTATAACTATAATTTAAGCATGCCTGCAGCTTCGAGTTGACTTCCATCACGATTGTGTTTGCAGAGCAGTGCATTGGCTCTGTGACCCTTGGCATCAGGAGCTGACATCTACTATCCCTACAGGTAGAGCCGAGTCTACTCAGCATCCCTATCCACATCCCCACCAAGGTGCACAGCTTCTAAGGCAACTCCAACTGATTCGACGTCAGATGCCAGACCAGCAACTGCTGCCGGTGCTAGGTCAGCGCTCACAGGTGGCAGGGGCAGCAGCATTGCGCCTCCGCTCACAATCGCACGCACATCTGCGCTGCCGGTTGCCTGAAGAGCAACGCCCAGCAAATCACTGCCAAGGTCGGCAGCAGCCTTGCCATCCGCATCAATGGCGCTTGCAGCTGCTAGCTGCTGAGAAGCTGCTGGGTCCGAGCTGTCTAGGTCCAAGTTATCCGGTACTTGGAAGACCAAGCCGCCCGGTGCATCAAGGTTCAAATTGTCAGGCACGTGAAGGGTAGAGCTGTCGTTAGATGCCTCACCCAGGCCGTCAGGTGCAGCAGAAAACACCTGTTCAGTCAGGCCCAGCGCGTCAGCTGAAGCCCTGGTAGCCAGAGGCTGTGATGTTGCGCCGCTGCTGAGGCCGGTTCCCTCCCGCTCCCTGTCGCGCGCTTTGTCCTTGTCGCGGTGCTTTGCGCTGCCGCCGCGGTGCCCGCGGGTGTCTGAGCGGATGGGCGTCTTGGATGGCGACACACGCACAGGCAGGGAGCCTGCAGGCATAGACACACATAAACAGAAAGATAGGCATCGCACCCAGCTTAGTCTGCACTGGTTGTACACTGGGTTTGGCCTGGCCACTGGGTAGGTCAGTAGCATTGATGAAGATCCAGCCGCCACTTGTCACTACCAGCACCATCAGCTGCTAGACATGCTGAATTGCACGGCTGAGTCGGACAAACTGTGCAGCTTACCCAGCAGGGCTCCAGAGCAGTTGAGAGCTGCCAGAGCTCCCTCCGCGCTCACAAACTCGACAAATGCAATGCGTGTGTTGTGAGTGGCGTCCCCAAGCAGTCGCAGTTTGGCCACAGGACCTGCATACAAACATGCACACATTGACCTGGATCAGTGCATCAGCAATAACGAGCATTGGAGAGCATGACAACACCAGCTTGTGCCGTGCCAGTCAGCTGCACTGCATGCAGCCAGGCCGTGCGCTTGTCATTCAGGCATGATCAGGAGAGCACGATAACACTTGCTGTTGCATCCCATACACCGGCAAAACGCTTTGAGCAAGTCGGTTGACGCTGCAGGCTGGGAGCGTTTCCCCTTTCAGACAGCCCATGCTGATGTGCGTATCCGGATGTATCTGCGTACCACATCAGCTGCGAGCACTTGCTCATGACTGAAGTAGGGGCTGCCAAGAAGGCTGCAGGCCATACAACCTGTATGTAAATCCACGCACCGCAAAGTCCTTCAAAGAAAGCACTCAAGTCCATCTTCTCCACGCGCTTGTCAATGCTCGCCACGTAAACAGTGCGAGAGCATCGTACCAACTGCATGGGAAGACAGACAGGCAAGTCAGCCACACTAATGACTTCAGAAGCATCTGGTGTTAACTAATCAGCCTGCTCACTTCAGTATGTCATGGCTCTAACAGTGTGACATGCACATAAGTCTGCCAAGTGACAACTCAATCCGTGGCCAGTCCTGCACTCACCTCGTCATGCGAACGGGGCATTAAATCCTTGCTGACTGGCACAATGGCTGTCTTGCTGGGTTGCACACGCAGTGGCCACCCGCCAAGGATGGTGCCACTCATGGACAATGCCTGCATGCACCAAACTTACATGCCAGAGTGTGACGTGTTGTGCACATGTGCTGGCGAAGCAATGAACAACATGCTGACCATGCCCAGACGTGCTCCCATGCGCCCGGCATAGAACCAGACATACTGGCATTTGCGGGAGGTGCTTGCACACCTTCTGCGCTGAAGCGATGTCTGAAAACTCCAAAAATGCGAAGCGCATGGCTGAGTTGGGATCCGCACATATCCGGCAGTCGACTACTGGGCCGCAGGCGCTGAAGAAGTTGGCGAGCTGCTCCTCTGACACCTGCAAACAGAGTATGGTCATGTGAAGCATTCGTGTCAATGTGACATGCAATGTCAGGCATGATGACGCATAGCTCATGCGGAGCTGAACGTTGAAAGCGCTTGGCATGCCCAGAGTGCTCACCATCACATCGATGTAGCTGACGTAGATTGTCCGTTTCACATTCTCCTCCATGCCACGCTGTACTTTTTTCTTGCCTGAATCCGGCTGCTGGAGCTGCTGTTGCTGCTGCTGCTGGTGCTGCCCTGCCTGGTTGGACGACTGGCCAAATTGTCCCCGAGGTTGCAGGACAGACTGCATTTTGGGCTGGCTGCCTGGATGCATTGCCATAGGCATGAATCCAGGCTGTACCAGGCTACTGCCAGTTGCGTGCATCACAACCTGGCTACCTGGAAGGTGCTGGGCCGCTGGCAAACTGCTTCGTGAGTGTGTTGACATGCGGGCCATGCTCATGTGGTCAGGTTGGGCATTGGCCTGCATGCACACGTCAAATTGTAGGCAATCAGCAGAAATGATCTGGGCCCTGCTCACTAACAACGCACTGCTGCGCTCTGCCCGCACCATCATGTTCATCGGTACCACAGTTTGCATCATATTCATCGGCTGGGGGATGTAATACATCTCGTTGCTGCCTGGATGCACTGCCAACATCATCTGAGACTGCGCTGGTTGTGCCGATGGTCCGGCCGCCATCATTCGTGGCGCGTTGACGCGTGCTCCGTAATGATCCACCATGTCTGCACAATGGCATCAAGAGAGGAACGATCGAGCAGGAGGCTGTGATTACGGCCCAAAAACCTCTGTGTGATTACAGGGCTTAGGATTGATGCAAGGCATGGTTGACATTGGCAAAGGCCCTTGCATCCTGACCCACGGCTTTCATCGAATAAACCATCGCCTAGTTACTCGGGGAGGGGTTTTTCAGATGAGCTCAGATCAACAGCTGCGTGCCTTGCCTCACGTACCTGGCAAACCATAGGTGCGAAGCATCACTGGAAGCTGGTTGTAACCTGCACCTGCGCGCATTGCCATGCAGGAGAGAGTCACTAATCGTTCCTGCAGCGCACGAAGTCACTGCCGCGAAGCAGAGCGTGGGCCAGCCAGCACAAAGCAAGCACTCGGCATTGCCTACCATAGCCTGGCTGCACAGCCTGCAGAGGCTGCAGGGATTGCTGGTGAGCCTGCAAGGGCTGCTGAACCCATTGCAACTGGTTCCCTGCGTCCCCGCCCCGGTGGAATGATCCTTCATGCATGCTTCCCTGACTCCAGTGCTTCCGCTGTCAGGCGCGTGGAGTCAAGCCCTGGTGCTGCCCCGTGCCATCGTGCAGTGGAACCACCCCTCCTTTCTAATCACAGGGCTGCCCTCCACATCAGCCAGCGCTAACGCGCTGTCAGTGTCTGGGCGGAACGGTGAGCGCCCTCGAAAAATAGTGAAAACCGTCGCAAACAACCGCCCTCTCTTTATCCGGTTATTGACTGCCTCTTGCCCCATCACATCCTGCGGCCGTACATACCCAGGACGACCTCGTGCTTTCGTGCACGTTGGTCTCCCCAACCTGTTGGTTACCAGCCTTTTTGAATCTCCTGGCCGGAGTAAGTCTCCCGTGTCAGGCCATTCTGGGCTTGTGAGGCAACGTTCCTTCATCGGCATGCATGGCATCAGATGACCTAAGAAAGAAATGGACAACATTGTTAATACAAGGAGTCCATACGACTGTCGACCGGCTCTGTTGTCAGCTGTCATGCGCATAGGGACAGATGACCCTAGATCCATGCAGCGCTGATGATATAATGATATGTCTGTCTGGGAAAGTGAAGTCTGTCTGGGAAAGTGGCACCTCATAAAGTCTGAGGTGTCACTTGTGTATTGTAATACTCGTGAATGTATTTTTTTTATAAGGAAGCGACACAACCCCAAGATTCCAGACCTGGTGCATGTGATCGCTCTGCCAGAATCCGTTCCACATGTCGTCGAAATCAGCCTTGGGAGTGTCGCAGCCTGCGCAGCCAGCCTTCGCGGGTCATCCGCAGCAAGCGCATCTAAACCAAATGCAGCTCGAGACCATCATTTTATCCGACTCCAGCAGCGACGAGCAGGAGACTCGCCAGGTGCGCAACAAGATAGTCACACACGATGTGACAGGCACCAAACCTGTCGGTCTCACAGGTCAAACCTATGCTGATATAGGTCAAATCCTATGCTGATATCACACATCAGACATTACTCTCAGTCAACATAAGTTAGGTTAGTCCAGACAGGCGTGCTGCATACAGGCCATGATGGTCATTGAGAAAGCCAAGAAGACATGGGACGATGGAGAGGAAGAGGAAGGGCGGCATGCCATCAAGGTGACGACTGCCACCTGTCCCGACTATGACCTTCTACACAGTCACAAAACAGAGCATAATGAGCACTGTGCTTCAGCTGTCCTTTTGTTGCATGTTGGTATGTCTGCCTGTCCCAAGTCATCAGGCTGCCCACTTGAATTATTTGAATAAAGTGAGCTAAGAGCAGAGCACCTTCTTGGGCAGCTCTGGCCGCCCAAGGACATCCAGACAAGGCGAAGGAAATCCACGTTGGCCATTCAGAGCCTATACTTATGTTGATGAGCGGGGCCATGGTGTGTGTACTGGCAGTGAGCGGTGCGTCATAATCCCCTTCACATGTGTGCCTCACCTTCACCGGTGTGTGATAATCCCCTTCACAGTGTTGGAGGGGTTGGAGTCCCTCCCACAAGCCTGTTGGAAGTACATACACCATAACCCTGTAACTCGGGCAACTTGCTTCATGTTCAACATGTTGCCAGCTACTGAGGCGCCTGATGGGATACACTACAGCAACCTTGAACAGCTGCTAATCTGGGTGCAGCCGGTAGAGCAGGATAAGGAAAGTCGTACGTTTGCTTTGATCAGCCTTTGTAACGTTGACACGGCAGCGTCTACATATACAAGACCATTAACAATAACAGAAAGTTCTGGGACAATTCTTGAGAGCCTGAGACTGACATGGTTGCAGGGCGCTTGCCTACAAGAGGCGTCACTACTGAAAATACCAATTGGTCAACGCCAACAGACTTGTGCACAAGCCATTGATTGATGGTGTTCCCTCAAGCTCGTCACTCCCCTGATTCCAGCCCACTAGCGACGTGCACGTCCGTGCATGTTGGGTCGTTGCTTTTCAGCCTTGGACCTTAAACATCCAGCTGTTCTGATCAGAAAGCTGTCTTTGCTATCTGTCTTCCACTTCCAAAGCGATCCAGCCTCGTGCATGAGCCTTGCCCGTCCTCTTACGTAATGCCGACAAGTCGCTTGCTGACACGGCCACATTCCCCTTTACTAGGGGGAGTTTTTAAATTTTGCGCAAGTGGTTGAGATTTGCGTTGGACGTGCTTCATGGTGTGCACACCCTCCTGGTAAGCTACAGCCGAGGCCACTAAGTGCAGCTGGGCCCATAGTTCACAGCTTGCCGTGGTTTGCTTAGTTCATGGACAACAGAAGATGGGCACGCAACGCCGCTTGACAAAGCAACGAAATCCACTGTCCACTCATCTTCAGGTCACTGGTGTACTCCTTCACTGCTGTACAATCCAGCTCTTCTGCCAGAAAGCATACGTGCCCAGCAGCTGACAGCATGTGCTCAAAAACAGCGCTAAACATGCAATTGTGCGTATTTGCCGCCACCTACATAGAGGCTGTACGCAGTCTACGCCATTTCATCTGTCAGCCCCAGCCAAACATGTGCTTGCAAACAACTCGACCTGGCAGCAAAAATGAGCTTGTGCACCTGGCTCTTGTTCACTTGCCATCACACCTGGACATTGTCACCTTAATTCAAGCTATTGAAGTCGTATGCACATAATGTAAAACAGTTCTTAATGCTTGAGCATTGCCCGTCTGCCGTTTGCAAACGCACAGCAAACGAAATGCCTTCGAAATCATTGCACCTTGATCATGCTTCCATAACATCAGAATAGTGTGGTGTGCTAGGGTTAGCCGGTACAGGTAGCACCAGGGGTGCTACCAGTGGACGGTACCATTAGCACCCCTCAGCACCCCCCTTCTAGAACATGCTGATTAATCATAACAATTACAATGGCTGTTGTCTCAGTCACGTCACCTTGACGGCACCAGGTGCCTTAAGGTGCCCACCATCAAGCATTGCTGTCACAGACTTGCGCCGAAAACATCGTTGACGGCTGTGGCCAGTCACGATACCTGAGCGGCACCAAATGGTTTGGATGTCCTGGTGAATAAGCTGCTGTTCTAAGGTCCCAGTAGTTCGTCCCGATGTGCAGCATCAGGCAGGACTTTCTGACCAAACTCAGGCCTGTCCCGGAACTCAATGCATTTAGAACTGATTACCTTTACTCTGTGATGCTGACGCGCAGAAAAAAATTGTTGCCCCAACAGTAATCGTATTGTTTGTAAAGGATTCATTCGCATTTCTGCACATCGCCGCTGACACTGACAGTACCCCAGTGCCGCAGCAATCGTCTGCAGCGGCGATATGTTGTGCGGCCAGTTGGCTACATTTGCATAGCTTCATAATCTTTTCCAGCCAAACCACTCAACGTGTTACACTCGACGTGTTACACACCAGTTGTTGTATTATGCGCACAGAGTGACTCACTGAGTGAGTCGTATGAGCTGCTTTGCAGAACACAGATTGAGTGATTGATTTCTTACATCGGGGAAGCCGCCAACGGACATGGGGCGGGATGTGTACAGCCCTGACCTACCCTGAGCAAGAAAGCAAAACGAAAAGAGAAAGAAGAAGAGGAAGGCAGGAGCAAAGGCAGCGAAACAACAAGCACGGCTCCTGCCAACAGCCAGCATGGGTTACCAAACATTGACAAGCGTTGCAAGCTGACTTTTAGTTGCATGCTGTTGGCGTTTCTAACATCCATCGGCATTGATGACAAAACATATTGCGTCCGGAAGAAATGCATGCTCGGGATTGCACCAGCCGCGTTGTGCAAAATGACTGCACACAATGTGTGCACTGCGTGTTCCATCCAAGCGAATAATTCACCCGAGCAATAGAGCTGGAGCGAGATGCCTAGGCAGCTGCATAAATAAGAAATGGCAAGCATGCAGAGGTCGCAAAATGAGTCCGTGGATGTATGATTTAGTCATCCAACACTGCATATTCGATTCAAAACGCTCGCACTGCCCCCATCAATTTGTTGGTCAATGAATCCCCAATAACTGAACCTAATAATCAATGAATTTCCCCCCAAAACAGAACCCGTTAGCCAACGAATCTTTCCCCAATAACGGAACTCCAGTACTCCAGTGCCCTCTTATCCTCTAATGGGCGGCTACTGGTCGGGAAAGGGATCTTCAAAGTAAACGATGTACCTGAAGCACAGAAGGGCAACAGTAGGGGCAGCATGTTGTTGTGTACAATCAATACGTTGTAATCTATCATACACCAGCAAAGCCGTCACAGGTGCCACCGGACATGCAATGGGATGGACGATGCATCAACCTGCCCAAAGCAGGTGTTGAAAAGGCAGCAAGGGCTGAAACTGGAGTTTGAGCACGTAGAGAGAGCAGGCAGGTTTAGGCTGATCGACAAATTGTAGTCCATCCCTTACATATAGCAAGCGATGAATCCAGATCAGAGCCGGTGGCTATAACTACCTAACTAACTGCGACTTTGCAACTGCTGCCATAGAACATCCGCCTTACCTGGCCGTGAAGAGATGCCAATGCGCGGACAGGTGGCAGATGCAAAGGTTTAGCAGCATCTGCGCTGTTGGCATGACCTGTACATTGCCTGCACATTGCCTGTACACTGCCTGTGGAAGCCACAAAGTGCTGGCTGCGAGCAGAAGTGTGGACCAATAACAGGCACACAGGTGACGACCTGCGCACTCACTCTGGAATTGCAGCGGCGTCATGAAACACGGCGTACTGCCAGGTTGCCTCATGCCACTGCACAGCAACACAAACATTTCAATCAATATGCAAGAGACCGTTTCGCAGCACCAGGTGTCAGCATGGCAGAGGTAATCAATGGCACGCAGCAGGCCGGGGATGTGCGGCAAGTAAGCCCTTGATAAGCGAGCTGTTCAAGTTTCAGACAGAAGGGATTCACTAACCGTTGCGGCTCCCATGCTGTGATATCCATCGGGAGGCCGCGGGCCCTCGTCTTCGTTTTTTACCTCCACCCGCCCCAGCAGCACGCGAGCAAGGACCATGGCCAGCTGGCAGGGCTGCTGCGACACTGTTGAGTCCCAGGCCAGACTGGGCTCGTGCGCTGTTGCTCTGAGGCGCTTGCGAAGGCGTCGCTCGGCAGCCTCCAGAACGCCTCCGGCACCCGGATCCTTCTTGCAATCTGAAACCACACAACGTACATGTTTCGCCGCTTGCGGCAGATGTACATGACGCGCCAAAATTTGCGACCGCTAAGTGTCAAAGGCGCTGCATGCGACAACGCGTGTCTTAAAACCGCCGGCGCTGACACCATGTGAACCCGCCTGCCCCTACATGACAATCGACCTTACACTTACAGGCAAGGGAGTAGGCGGCGCTTTGCGCGAAGTAGATCCCGGGACCAAGCGAAGCTCTGATATTCGCGCAATTCCTCAAAAAGCCTTCGCTTCGGATTTTGTGGACTGTGCTGATCGGGCTGCCGTGCCACAACATACGCTCGTTCAAACGCTCGCTGCCGATCTCTTCGACAAGCTTCCTGCGAATCGTTCATAACGATCAACATCAATGGCAAGGTGGAGACGCGAGTGCGGCAGGGAGCCGCAGGCCTGTATTTGATGACCTACACTACCTAATCCAAGGCTCACTCACTCTCTTCTGCAGTTGTACGCGTCCACAAAATGCCTGCAGTCATCACGCCGGCCATACACATGAGCGTCTGCAAGCCGTTGTGCATTCACTTCTGTAAGCCGTTGTGCAGTCTTGGGCTCCTGCAAATCATGGCGTTCACAGCTGGGCAATAGGTTGATGCCTTGCTGCTTACCTGTTGAACAGTGCTACGATCTTAGTCACGTATGACCGGTCCAGGCCATGTGCCCCTTCGAACATTTTCAAAACCAACTCGGCTTCAGCTTCTGCTCCAGTGTGCTCCAAGCAGCATTCGGTGGTGTAAATGGTATGCGCCTCTGCACAGACAGGCGATAGCATGTGGAAGAGAGAGTAAGAGAGCGCAACGCGTCAAAGTGAGGACGCGTGCTGCGACCGGCCACGCGTGCCAGAAACGCACCTGTGCCCCTGCCTTCAAATTTGCGTCGACGTTGGCGCAAAAGTGCTGCAACCCCGCCAGCATTTAGACCACGCAGCGCGACGCACGCATGCTGCTGTACGTTTCTGCTCAGGGGGTGCGGAGGACGCATCGGCATTTGCGGCGGGCACTGCAGCGGCAGCGGTGTGCAGCAAGCATCTCCGAGGCCATTGTCGCGCTTCACCGTGCAACTACCGCAAGTGAAGATCACGCGTATTCGCGTCCGATGATGGCGGACATCATCCCTGTCAAAGTCTGTCCAGCTCTCAGGACCAATGACAATGTTGTAGCTTGCGCCTCTCTGAACTCGCCTGCATCACGATCGAGTAGTGTCAAGGGCAAGCTGTTTGAAGTGTGCACACAAACGCGCTATGGTCTGAGAGGTAACAGCAGAACGACAAAAGTACCCTATCTTGCAATGTGTGCTACCCTGTGCTGCACTGTGCGCTACAAACACCGCGGTATGAACCACCTCCTTTGGACGCCAAACCGCAGACAGTTCAGTGATCAGGCTGTGAAATGTGCCCAAACTGCAACTGCTGATAGTTTGTATTCAAGCTTGTGTATTTGCTGTGCCAGAATGCCGATTACGGTAAACAGGCCATTGATTTTCCTGATAAGTCATGCCCAGCCACCCAAGCCAACAAGCGGCTGTGGCAGCACCTGTTTGCCAGAGTCAGTATAACAAGGAGCCGTAAGCAAGGATGCGTAACCGCCCCAATGCAATGTACCCACAATGCACCTGCTAGAACGCTGTGTACGGCATACCTGCGTGCCCGGCAGCAGACGCATGTCCTGTCCCTGAGGTTGAGCATGTCAGGCGTCACAGGGTGCCAGCTGAACAGCGGGTGGTCGCGTGAAAACCGAGTCAAAAAGCCCTTCTGAGACATCTGTGCCAGCAAGCCTAGGTCCAGAGCCCTGCGGCATGCACACGCATGGATTGAGTTTTCAATGAACTTGGACGTCCAACCCAGTAGTTGTAAGCCCCAGCGCTAAACGCATGGCTCCAACGCTACATGCATGAATACACAAACGTGCGTGTCAGGCCATGCCCAGATAGCAAGGCGTGAGACCACCTGATAACAGATCAGAAGGTTGTGCAGGCAGCGCGGCACCACATGCACAGAACAAAGTTTGCACTCTAAACACTATCAAGTTGCAGCCGATGACTGAAATGCAGCGAGATCCTTGCTTCTTTTGTTGTATTAGCACAGGTGCACCCCTCAGCATGGCACACAGCAGCAGAACCATGCAACATACGCTTTGAATGGCATAAGTAGCTCTCATATATACGGACCCAGCAATACGGACACGGTGCGTCCAGTCACTCACATTCCTAGAGTGACCATATCAGGATCATCAACCGGTGGGCCCTGGCTCAAGACAGGATGATCATCGCGCGCTGCCTGCTGCTGCTGGCGCCCACCACCTGATTTGACGCACCGCTCTAATGTAGGCAGGAGCCGAGGCGAGGCAGGGGCAGTGCGGTACTGAAGACAAAAACACGACAAATCAATGTTCTATGCCTGACCACATGGACGCAAGTGGTTTGTCATACATGCTGGCTAGAATCTGTTATGTTGTCATGCACGCTGATCTTGTGCAAGTATTGTTTTGCAAAGCTGCGGTGCAGAGGTTGTTGTGCAAAGAAAAGGCCACTGAATTCATGAGCCGTGAGCCATGTGCAGTCTAACGTAATCTAATGCAGTCTGCTACCCCATGCGCACAAGGGGTGCTCTTACCTGCATGTCCGTATGCAAGCCCATGTCAAACTGGGATTGCTCTGCATGTTCACCAGTCTCGGAGGCGTGCGGGTTGCCTGCACTAATTGGGCTTGGCTCAGGGCTGGCAGTCGGCAAGTCTTTGGCAGGGCAAGGTGTGCCTGGGCCGTCGTCCAAGAGCTCTTCTAGCACGGAAAAGAGTCTAGGACCGCGGCCGGTGGGCTGCTTGCGCTGGGCGACAGTTTGCTGGGGCATCGTGCGCTGGCACGCTGATGAGGCGAGCCGCGTGCGAGTTGGCACTGGTGTCGACGGCTCATCGATGTCCGCAACCAGCCAGTCAGCTAACATAGAGTACAGTCCTGGCATGCAGCCTGCCTTCAGATCGCTCGTCCTGCGCACGGTGCTGCCCTGTCGGTGTGCACGTTCACGCCCGGAGGTGCCGGAATAGCACGTGGCCTTGTGATCACGCAATTGTTAACGGCCTTTTCAGCTGGGACAAGCTGGGACAGGACAAGCTGGGATAGGAAAAGCTGGGACAAGACAAGCTGGGACTGAGCGTGGGGCACGTGCTGCATGAGTCACACAAAACCGACCCTGCTGTGTTCTGTGTGCTGTGGAACCGAGCCTGCTGTGGTCTTCCTCCATCCCTATCATTGTCCGATCAGGGCACTGTTCGGTGACGTGTAGCTTCCCTGGTGTAAAACGCCAGGTAAGGGGCGCAATAAACGTCCTGGTCAAGGGCGGCATGCTGACGGCATGCCGAGGAAGCTACCAACCGGAGCACAAGCATCCGGTAGCTGGCTGAGCGTGAGCATCGCGTCCACCTCCTTCTTGAGCGTGAGCATCGCGTCCACGGTTCTTGGCCGTGTCGCTGTATGAGGAAACCTGGGCAGGCCAGGAGCACTTGTTCCTCCCGTGACACGCCCAAGGACCGCGCCTTGCTGGGGAGGAGGACGCAATGCTGGGCACAACCCCGGGTGCCCGTGCTCTGGTCGGCATGTCGTCAGTGTCAGTGCCGGAGCAAACGGCACACACGAGTAGCATGTAGTAGCAGATACACCTCTACTGCTCATCACAACATGGAGGACAGGGTTTGAAAGCCCAGGACCTGAGTCTTGACGTCCTGCACCAAACGGTGGCGACGAGCTTTAACAAGCCTTTAATCTTAATCAGTAGGAATGCCTACACTTAAGAGCAGCTGGAGCAGGTCAGGACGTCGTGACTCGGCCAATCAAGCAGTTAAAGATTACCCTTGGCCTGGTCTTCGGTTTAATGCAGCACACCAGGATAGAGGTTTCCTGGGCTGATAGTCGGTCCAGACAGAGGCTTCAGTGCATGTAGGCGTAATGGAGCCTGGGCTGGCCTTTCGAGCTGCGTGTTGCACTGCACCATGCGCGACTGAATTACCTTGGATACACAATGGAAACCTGAGTTGTATCGAAAGCGTTCCTTGCATGCAAGTGTACAACGTTGCCTAGAACACAAGTCGTGTCCAGTTTCAGAACCGGGAGCACCATTGACAGTTGTGCAGCATATACAAAATAGCCTGTGGCCGTTGCTCAGAAATATCCTTGTCCAAACCAGTGAAAAATCTTTATACGGCTCAACAACTGGATAAGCTCAAAGGCAATCGCTGGCACAAACGCTGGTTGAGAGATCGGCATACGAAGTCTGCAAACAAGCGGCCTGACAAGCTAGCGTCACACTAGAGCCAACCTGGCCTGCAGCCTGCAGAGTCCCAGACAACAGTAGAGGCTAGGTTCAGGAACGCCCACGCAGAAGGCTTGCCATCGGCTGGAAAGTGGTGGCACCGTTAGGCATACAAAGTCTGTTAAATCTGGTAAGTCTTATATTCAGTCACAACACCACTGTGGGTTCAACACCATCAGCAGTCCAACAGTCACTGGCGTAGTGATGCCCAGTGCAGAGACCAATCGGACTGTATGCATTCAGACGTGCAGCACAGGAAGTGTAGAATGATAGCATGACTGTCGTGAAGCCCGTGAAGCACGTGAAGGGCATGCTTTTGTCACAACATCACTGGGTTCAAGGTCCCGGTAGGTCGACCGAGTCCGAGGGGGTGAGGGTGGCTAGCAGGGGACCCACGACCATGTTCCAGTTGAACACCAGCAGCCCGAGGCAGAGCACGCCCGAGCCCAGGGCAAAGCCAGGCCCAATGACACTGGTGGGCTGCGGCGCAAGGCAGGGGCAGGGGCAAGACACATAGAGCTGGGAAGGGCTGTGCAGGGCCAAGGTACGCGGGCGTGAAGGGCGCAGACAGATGCAACCTGTGCGTGTGCATGTATGTGTGCGGCGCAAGAGCAGGGGCAGGGTATGTACACCTGAGCCCGTTACAATCTAAGGCACTGCAGTGGTATGTCACAGACGTAACAAAACACGTGACTGCCTACTGCTGCACGGCTAAGGCACACCACAGTACAGACAGCTGGGCTGCAGGGCAAAGGCATAATGTATGGGCGTGAAGGATGCATGCACGCGTGTGTGATGCGTGCGCATGTCATGATCATCATTACATGGCTGCGCATGTCATCATCATCATCATCACTTGCAATGCAAGGCCGATGCCAGAGGGCAATGACTGGGCTTTGCCTACCCAGCAACCGTTTTTTTCCTTTCTGGCTCTGAAACAGAGGACCCTGAACCTTGCATGTGCTTGATTTTTGGGGGCATCATGCCCATGCTTTGTTTGGGATGGTGATGTTGGCTGCTGCTGAGCGCCTGGCTGGTTGGTCCTGCGGTACCGTGGGTTGAACCATGATAAGCTATGCAATGATGATGACGATGATGATGACATGGCTTATCATGGTTGAACCCACAGTACTGCAGCTAGACACAATACACGCGCACGCGGCAAAGGTATATGGGCGTAAAAGCAGGCAGGCATGTTTGTGTGCTGCGAGTGCCATGCATGGCATGACGAGTTGGCTTACCAGTCCCGGCAGTGGCAGTGTAATGAAGGCCAGAATGGTGAGGGGCACCAGGCAGCTTCCCACCAGGGTGGTGCTCACAGTGCCCACACTCCTGCGCCGCAGGGCACATCGCAAGCTGTGTTTGTGTCTGTGCGGCACAACCCACTGGGATTCAGCAGCAAAAGCACAACAGCACAACTACCTGCCATGTCAACAATCACCACCTACCATGTATCACATTATCAGCATAATGCATGTATCGTCAACTTAGTGCTCTCAGCCAGTTGAAGTGAAACTCGGCACAGGCGAACGACCTATGGAAAATGGGCGCAGGCTGTGTACCCATTCAGACACACTGTCAGTGGTTTGCTTCAACTGGGCGCCGCAACTGCCTCAGTCCGGCAAGAAGCTGGACAGGCACCAACCCATTCAGGCGCAGTGCCGGAAGTTTGCTCTGCACCTGAGGAGCACCAGTATGGCGATATTGAACGCGAGGTTGGCCGCGACATAGGACACCACCAGCAGCGGCGCGCCTGAGTGAGTGAGCGAGCGAGCGAGCGAGTGAGTGAGTGAGAACATACATGCGTGTTCAGTTATAGACTTTCACTTATCGTTCCACATACATATATACATCTCTCATTTGACAGATATATTACCTTGACATATTTATTCACATATTTACCTGTGCAGTCCGCTCCGCACGCTGGCGTTAGCCCCTGGAAGCATTTCGCCCCCTCCGCGAGGTACGAGGGCAGGTCGCGCGGGGCGACGTTCACCAGCGCCAGGTTCACGGGCAGGAGCAACAGCACGAAGACCGACTGCAAAACCACACACAGCATTGCCACCATGTTTGATGAGCAACGCAAACACGGCTCAGTAGTTGTTTGCTTCAAGGCTTTGAGATCTGACTTCTTTAGATCTTTTAGATCTGACCTTTTTTGATCTTTGTTCCTCAAACCCACAGGGTGTGTTTGGCAAGGGTAAGCGACCGCAAAAGCTGCGCCAGTGTGCTTACCTGGAATAGGGATCCAAAGGAGTTGATCTGCAAAACATGCACAAACAAACAGCGCTTGTTTCAACCTGAACAGCAGCCAACAGGCCCTTCAAGGCTACACATAGTAACAAGCAAACGACGTGTTCGGTCTCATGTACAGGGCCTCCCACACAACATGGGTTTCGGCCCCAAAACAGCGACTGAACTTGTAGGTATCTGAGGATCCTTCAAACCTAGCTATCTGTGTTGCAGCTATGTGCGCCATCCCACGCCCTCCCAAACATTACGCCACCTCTCCCAATGCCACCTCACCATGAAAATGTCCAGAGGCATCCCAAGGCGCTCTTTCTCTTTCCGGAAGACAATGTCCTGTCAATAGCAAGGTGCACAGGCATTTTTTGACATGATCCAAGAGAAATCACATCAGTGTTGTGGTTTGCTCACCACCTGCCATGCAACACTCTTGACAAGTATGACAGAAAGTTCATCCTCGCCATGGCTTGCTGGCCACCTGCCATGGCACACTCTATGACAGTCAGGCGACAACCAGCACTCGCGACATGAGCAGCAGCCATGTGAACACGCCTGACAAGTGACGAGTGTGCTGCTAGCATCGTTTCAGGTCAAGTGCAAGCAAGCTTCGTCGACACCCGGCAGACCTGAAACTGACGCAAAGCCTGGCCGATCCACAGAATGCAAGGACCTGCAGAAACTGAATTCAATCAATTTGATTACCGAGCGAAGGAAACACTGCTCTTGGCCCGGTGGCCCAACTGAGGTAACGCATTGCATGGCAGTGCTATGCCCCATTTACCATTTTAACATACCTTAATAATGGATGCCAATGCCTGCAGTCATGCACGCACCAAGCGCAGCCATTAGATTTGAACCCAGCAACTCAACTTGTTGAAATCTGATCGGGGTCTCTATTGTGAAAGTTAACCGTAACCTAACTGCGTAAAACTTGGTGAGCGGGTGGCGAGCAACGCGCACAAAGCGCTTTCAAAATCACACACATGACCCATGAATTTTTTTTGCATAGAATTAACAAACCAACAGAAAGGCAAAGCACTGCAGGTTTTGCGTATGATTAAACCCACGGGACGTCATGTTGACAAAGCACTGAAATCCTGCATAGAAACAAAACTCACGGGGAAGGCGAAGCACAGCACGGCGATTGCCACAAAGGTGGGCTGCACCGACATTGACCCGCCCAGAGCCCCTAGCCCAAGTGACGGAGGGGAGGCCGCCAGCACCACACCCAGCGTTATGAGTGCTGCCCCGGCTAACTGGGAGCGAGTGAACCTGCAGCAGGCGGCATGGAGTCAAGCAGGAGCCAAGCAATAACCCTATATAGTGAGGTGTAAGATAGGCATAGGCTGATAGAGGGCGCTTGGTTGGTTGATAGGAAGGGATAGAGGCCAAAACTGGGGTCTCCTGTGTGAAAAGAAGTCTCCTCCAATTGTTTGTCCAGTCAGGTTTGCCGCTCGCTCCAAAGGAGTTCTAGCGATGTAAGGATACCATTGGATGCGCCTTGACGAGATCCGTCCCTCTTTGTCCAGTTCGGGTATGTTATTGGGCAGCTGGGGGCTCTGTAAGGTTCTGGCGGGGCGGTGCCCGCGACAACAGCGACGGCAGTGCGGCAGCTGTGTTTCGAGTGCTTCAGCTGTGCGGACCTGGGCGCGAGTTCTCTAGTCGTTTGTCGCAGCGTTTTACCCGATATCAGGGA
Organism: Chloromonas sp. AAM2; assembly: GCA_004335635.1. NCBI lineage: Eukaryota > Viridiplantae > Chlorophyta > Chlorophyceae > Chlamydomonadales > Chlamydomonadaceae > Chloromonas > Chloromonas sp. AAM2. Next base: position 115,991 of record QAXH01006238.1, read on the forward strand.
TTCAGTGCAAGGTATTGCCATTGTCAGTCGGTTGCTGTCAGTTGCAGCCGTTATATGGCAACTTGCAGGCCAGCGACTGCATGTCACCTGATCAGAATGTGGAAGTTAGCTGAGGCGTTGTGATTCCCTCATTAAGAGCTGTCGAATGGACCCCTCATTGACCCCATTAGGACCTGCTTAGGGAGCGGGAGCGGGAGCGGGGGTCCCCCAGCCGGAGGCTTGAAAGAAAAAGCCGGCGTGTTCAGCCTTCTGTTTTATACTACCCTCCTGAGCCAAGCCTTTGTATGCAATCCTTAAAATCAAGGATAGATAAGCAGCAACATCAAGCGGCAGGAGGTTGGCCAATCAACCCCGAACATTGGGTAAACTTGACCCCCAAGAGACCAGGTGAAATTCGACCGAGCTTACACGCCTAGCGGAATCGGTGAAATTTGCTTGTCTAGTTCAACGTGCATTGAACAGACTGAACATGCAGCATCTACAGAGCCGAAGTGCTTCCAGGCCAACATGTTTGCAAGCTCCTGACCACATGCCACACATCATTGACCAAACCTACTGTGAAAGAACCCTTTCTGTGCTCCTCATTGACCTAACCCATACTGTGACTGACCCTTACCGAAGCAACCCGTATATATTTCCACATCGCATTGACCCAGCTCGCATTGTGGCCAATCCAATACATGCCCTGTGCGTATGCTGTTCATGGCGTGGCCAGGCTCACCCACCGTGTGCGCATGAATATAGCGGCAAACAGCAGGTTCCAGCACAGGTAGGACTGATTGAGGATTGGGAGCAAGGGCCCTGCAACGCACATAGGAACGGAGTTGTGGCATGTCTGGAGCACACCCACATGGCAGTGTCGACCTTTACTCTGGCACGTGTTACATGTCACAAACGTTATCTGTTCAGCGCGTGAATGGTTTGTTGATGTACAATTCAATACCGTGCATCAGTACCGTGAACTATCATGACCATGTATTTAGCACTTCTCTGTGAAATGCTGGAAACTCACTACAACGGAAAACTTAATAAGAATCCACCCAAAACCTGAACAGGAAATGTCTTGCCCCTGCTAAAAAGTCCTGCTTGGACTGAAAGCCATGCAACCACAACAGCGAAACAGCTGCCTAGTACTTCTGCTACCGTTCGCCCCCCTCCCTCCCTTTCATTGCTCACCGGGTAGGTTTGACGCGCTGATCATGAACAGCAGCTGCGCCACCGCCTCACACGCGCCTATGGCCCACAGCGGCCGCTTGTCGATGGCAAGCATGGCGTCTGTCACCTTGCCGGCCCGGTACCTCAGCGCTAGAGTGCTGAAGTAAATCAGCAAATAACCTACGGCGCAAGCAACAGCACACAGCTGGCAAGTGTGAGGGATAGCTAGTGCCTATTACGAGAACTGAGAGCACATCTTGAAACAATAGCAAGCGTGTGAGCGCTCTCTGTGTGCACCTGGGTCGATGGATTTGCAGCCAGGTCAGATTCCGGCGGGGCCCATTGAGTGGAGTGGAGTGGTTTGACGCTGCTTAACATATAGTGCACCTGGGTTGACCGGGACAACGCTGATTTGCTCGGTTGTGTCGATTAGGTTAGCCTGATCTGTCCGATGCCCTGATGGCCGCAACGCCCAACATGCAGTTCGCCATACCTATACTTTGGAACTGCGCTAGGCAGAACATGCAGTTCGCCATACCTATACTTTGGAACTGCGCTAGGAAGAACACGCAGTTAGCCATACCTATGTTTTGGAACTGCGCTAGGAAGAACAAGTAGTTGGCCATACCTATATTCTGGAACTGTGCTAGGAAGAACACGCAGTTGGCCATACCTATGTTTTGGAACTGCGCTAGGAAGAACACGTAGTTGGCCATGGGCACCAGGGCCACCCGGTACAGCACCCGGTTGGCTACCCCCAACAGCAGCACCAGGAGTATGAAGGCCTGCAGGGCAGCCACACGCATGAACGGTACAATGCACGATACCACAGCAGCAGTGAAGTAAATCATCACCCAGCAGTCCAGTACGAGAGGAAGTCAGGCTGAGTAGCAATCTGGAAGCGAGTGCCATGCTGAGCGCACCCGCATAGCTGGCCAAGTGAAACACAATTCCACGCCAAACATCGCAGTTGCTACCAGCCACTGAGACAGCACCGTGCACCAACCTTTCCCAGCCCTACCCAGCCCTGCCCAGCCCTGTACATCCCTGACCTCAATCCCTCACCATCAGTTTTGGCTGGTACTGTCTGCTGTTGCCATCTCCAGAAGGCACAGCACTGCTCGCAGCAGCGCTTGCCTTCACTTGAAGTCGTCTATTTACATGATGTCTATGCTGAAGCAGGGGGGCTGGGATGTGCACTGTTAAGCGGCCAGCATGCCAATGGTCGTGAGCCAGCATGTGCTGGGGATGGACTGGTAGAAACGTGGTGGTTGCGTGAAGCCTGCCATTGTTGAGACTGTGGCAGCCTCTCATATCCGTCAGATGCCTCCTGTCCTGCTGCTTGCTACTAAGCTGGGCCCAGGGGCCTGATGAGTGCATCCATGGTGAAGAAGCCATGGCTGGGTGTTCCTGCTGAAAGGTAGCACCTGCCCGACGGCTCAAATTACGTTACCACACCCTGGGGTTACATAGTGCGAGCGATGGCAAGGAGCCACTCGTCAAGACTTTGCTGGTAATCATCGTGCTCGGCTCTCACGCCCATGGCAGGCGATTCGCTTTTCCTGACATTTGCACGTGAAACAACAACCAACCAACGCTTGAAAACGTCTTCATGCAAACAACCCGGCATAAGACCGAATTCCACGCCCGACGGCGATGAGACACCAGCTGTGTCGATCAGCATCCCGTATATGAAGAGCGCAAAACGTGGCAGCGTAACTACAGCAAAAAATTCCCGCAATTTCGTGTGAGATGTGCTTGTGTGCATATGCCTGGGACGTTGCACATGACTGGGTTGATGGAAATGCTCAAGTAGGCACCCTGCACGAGTTTTAAATACTCAGTAGAAGTTTTGAGTACTCGTTGCTGTTCGATTCTGTTGAAGGCTGGGAGCATGCGGCAGCATGGGATTGACTGTGTTTGGGAGCGGGATATTCTGCACCATTAAACACCTTTCGACTGGCAAACATCTTTTTGTTTCTGGGTGTAAGACCGCCGGGGTAACAGATATATTTTTGCCTAACAGATTTGCCTCCAGATTTTGTTGTGATACCAGCTATGATGGATGCTAAGCACTAAGCCACGAGACAAGTACTAAGCCACAAGCTAGAACTTCGTCTTCGTACTGGCTGCATGACGCTTACTTGCACAGTGGTCCAAAACTATCCCTGGGCTGTCCTTGGGCTGTCCCTGGACCGCTTCAAACACGTGCCGTAACTTGCCATGGCTGGCGCCCAGGGGTCACAATGGCTATAAAACTATCTCTACGTCAGGTTCTGTCGATGTGTTTCTATGGGTAGATGCTCTGACATAAGTCTAAGTGGCGTGTTCTTAGCAAACAAAACTACGCTTCCAGCGCAACACTGGAGATTTGGAATCTGTGCATCACGCGCAACAGTACATACTGCAGTTCGGACATTGGGTGGAAATTTAGGTACAGAAACGCCGCACCCCCAAAACATGTACAATTGTAACAGTCATTTTGCAACATACTGTTGGCTCAAATCTATCTCTAGGTTCTACGTCTCTGCAGGTAGCAACTCTAAATCTGCAAACACTAGTCAAGGATCACAGTCCTGGACAGTCTGGATGTGCACACACTGGCCAGGGTCGCACGTGTCGCCCCACGACAGTCTCACACACAAGGGGTGCCTCAGCGACAGCTGCCGCTGCAGTCCCCCAGTCAACGCCTGGTGCACACGTGCCACCACCTGCATTTCCGGTGCACCCAATTTCCCCGAGCATGCCGCGCCGTGCATGGCTGGTGCAAGCCAGCTTGATGCCTCCTGGGCAGGCTGATGTCCTGCAGTGCATTGGTCACCGTCTAACACCAGTTCGGCCATTTCGCGAGGTGCTTCCCACGAGTAGAGTTGCTGGGTGTGACCAGCGGTACATCGGCCACTAGTGGGCGCCTGGGGAAGGTCACCAGCCGCAGACCCCTTTGATTGCCTTGCCTTAGGAAGCAGCAGCAGCAGCCGGCCGCAGGGCAGTGACGGCCCAAGCAGGACCTGTGGTGCCTCCCCTGGCCTCAGCCCCGCTGCAAACGCCAGGCCGGCGGCGCAGCGAGTGACCTCGGCCGCCGACCACGCGAGGGTTTCCCGCACAAGGGTGCGTTGGACTGCGGCCCGCACGCCGGCGTGCAGCTCCTGACGCGGGTCGCGTTGACGGGAGAGCATCTCCGCCACGCCCGACATGCGCACCTGCCGCCCAGCCAGCGTCCGGATGCACCTGCACGCCACGGCAAGCACAGTGCCAGCTGTTAGAACCCGCAAGTGCGCTTTCCAGCCTAGTGATCGTAATTCATAGATGCAGAACAAATGGCACCCACTGCAGTGTGCACAGTTTCAACACAAACTGCTGCTCACTGGCATTGTGGAAAAGTGTGCTCTTGCTACACACTCTGGTGCATTCCACGTGCCCGACGGACCACCACCCATCACACTGCAAGTTGCGAGAAAACGACCTGGGCATAAGAGAAAAGAAAGCAAATGATTGAGGTGGCATGATTGATCATGACAACAGCCTCGCCCATGATTCTCACCCTGCGGTGGTCCGGGCCAGCTTGAGCAGCTCAGTCTGCCAAGCCATCAGCCCAGGCATGCAGCCCAGGAAACTGACCAGCAACTCCTTTGCAACCGACTTGGATACCTGCACATTTCCTAGCACGGCAGGCTGCACCCTGCAGCTTGATTGGCGTCCGTTGTCAAACTGCTGCTGCAAGCGCAGCAGCAGCTGCTGTGGCTTATCCCCCATCAGGAAACTAACTAGCAGCTGGCCTGCCGCCCAGCGAATGCGGTTTTCCTCAGGCACGTGACTGCAGCAGCTGAGTAACACCCGCAGCTTCATGGACGTGACACTAGTAACGTGTACGTGCTCTGCTGCTGTGCCTATCTGGCTGTGTGCCTCCTGTTGCATGCTGTTACTATGGCCGATTTCGCCCTGGTTAGCAGCAGTGGTAGAGACGAAAGCGGCCCATGCAGTAGCTAATGCTGCCAACGGGTCAGGCTGCGTCACAGCATGTGATAACACTGGCTCCACACAGAGTGTAGCCAGTACTGTGAGCGCTACATGCTGCATGTGAACGTGCAGCATGCCCCAGCGAGCCGGGCAGCTAGGCACAGCCCATGCGGAGGGGGATGAGAGGCTTGCCTGCACCGGGAACAGCGTGCTGAAGCGCCCGTTTGCCACTGCTGCTTCCTCGGCTCCTATCCAGCTCGTGTGTTGATGCAGCCAGACTCGATCACAAGGCACCGCTTGGATAACCATGGGACAGTTGGGGCTGCATGACTGACAGCCTATCAGGGCAATAGCGGGACGTGATGACTCAGCCGGGTCTCTCCATGCCTGAAACGATGCTGGAGTGCCAGTGTTGTTGCATGGTACAGCGGTTGAAGCGGTGGTAGGCAGGACAGCCAGAAGCACACCACATGCCAGATGTGCATCCTGCTCTGTAGATGCAATCTCAGCACCATGCGACGGCTGGGTGGTGTGTTGGGAGATGGTAGTGTGTGTGCAATTGTGAAGCAAACCTGTCGTCTGCAGCTGCTCCGCTGTTGGCATGATGGCTTCACCAGCATCATAAAGCACAACCTGGCCAGCAAGGCTACGCAACCAGCCTTGTAACCGATCATACGTTTCTGAAACCGTCCTTGCCTGCTGCTGCTGCTGCTGCTGGTATGAGCCGTCTTGCTGGAGCTGCTGAAGCTGCTGGTCTATCTGTTGCTGCAAGCTCATGATGTCATCGGTGAGATCTGTCATGTCGGTCGCACTGCACTGCATACCAGCATGCAGCATGGAAGCAGCGGCTGGAGGTGCAGAGAGAAAGCCATGTGTGCCCTCTAGCCTAGGCATGAGCTCATGTCTGGCATGGCTGTCACCGCTCTGGCTGCTCCAAGCTGCGTGACATGACTGCCAGTGCATCAGTTGACTGACCTGAGTCAGCAGCCACGTGGCACTGTGCCGGGCGTTGTTAAAAGTCAAATTGCCTGAGGGTGGTTGCTGCATCACATACATCACTTCAGGCACAGGTGCACGCGGTAGGCCGCCTTGCTTAGCCTGGCACCCAATGGCTGACATGTCCACATCCGCCGCCAGGAAGGTTTCTAAGAAGCCAGGCGCTTCTGCCTGTTCAGATGAAGGGCACCCTGCAGCTTTTGACACTGCACTGGTTTGTAGCGCCTGTATCTGCTCTCTCAATCGGTCAGCTTGTTGTGTTGGTGCCAGCCGCATGTATGCCATGACCTGTTGTGGCAAGCCTGAGCGTTGCAGCCGAGGCGCATTGGGAGGGATAAGGTAGTCAAGGGCCCGAATGAGCTCACAGATACGTTGCTCGACCTGAGCCATTGCATGGCTCAGAGCACCTGTAGCCGGCACCACACATGCCATCTGCATGGACTCGCTTGTTGTAGTTGTGTCAACACACGGTGTACTGCATGCTGTCGAATGCCGGTCGCCAGCATGTGCAGAAGCCGAGCTTGTCTGATGCAGCCATGCAGCTCTAGCCAGTGCCCTTCCAACCAGCAATGGCAGCTCGACTGCACGATAGTGGCCCAGCAGTGTTGCCGATGCCATGGCTTCCAGCGCAGCTGCACAGCTGTATGTACGTAGGCATGTGTCTATGGCCCCATGCACAGCCATGCCACATGCATTAGGCGGTATGTGGAGCTTGTAATTAGGCAGCAATCGAGCACTTAGCTCCTGAGCTGTCCCACACTGGCCGCTGCCTGGGCTCAGCAGCCATTGCAAGAGTTGCGGATCAACGAATGCAGTAGCATTGCCTGCTGCATCATGCTCTGCTGCTGGCTGGGGTTGTGAGGCTGGTGGTGTGGCAGGGTGAACGCTGGCCCAGGTGTGTATGGGCACGCCTAGGGCTGCTAAGGTGGTAAGGTGGTGCAGTGAATTGAAGCAGCACTTGGTGATGAGGGGGTTGGTGAGGGCGGCGGAGAGGGCAGGCCACAGGGGGTGCCTGCGAGCACACGCCGGGAGGCGGGATACTCGGAGCGGGGCAAGGGGGGGCGAGTTCTAAAGACATCGACCAGCGAAAGGAGTGATTACCACTAGTTATAATCATGCTGATACGTGCAGATTCAATTTAAGGCAGACAGGGTAAGCAGAAGGTGTGTGTGCGGTTTGGCTGCCTAGTTATGCGCTTCATGCCTGTGGAGCACATTGGGTGTTTAAAAACCGAACGAAGGTTGCTTTTCGTTTCAAGAGGGACGACACCTCCAACCAAGAGGACAGCAAATGCTCAATGCTGTAGACAGCAGGAGCTGCTCCTTCCTTCCAGCCGTCCTCACCTGAGCAGCGGCGCGAAGTGATTGCAATCCTCGCCCTTAGGTGTAGCCCCTGCCGCCCTTGCAGCGCTGCAGCCCTTGGCATCAGCCACAAGCTTGCCCACAGCAGGCTTACTCGCACTTCCCGTGCACTGCAACCAAATCACGTCCCTGTCGCTCCACACCACCACCATGCCCAATAGCACACGGGGCGCATCTTTGGTACAATCCATTCCCGGCTTTCCTTCCTGAGTGCTCACGGCTGCAGACCCGCTCACAGCTGGGAGCGCATGTGCCGCTGCCGGTTCCTGTTTATCTGGTGAAGTTTCAGGAGCCCATAAAAGAGTGAATGCGAGACGTAGGGTGCTGTTGCACTGCTCCGCGGCACAACGAATGGTATCCTCTGACGCGTCGTCGGTGAGGACTTGCAACCGCGCCCAGCCCTGCACCTGCCGCCGCAGCTGGTTTGCCTGTGCCTGTTTGAGCGCCTGATGAACAGCTTGTAAGCTAGGCTGTGCTGCAGCGGTACTGTCTATGTCCCCTGTCCCGCCAGTCCCCTGTGCACCTTCCTGTGCCGATCCACTGACTTGTTCCAGCACACTGATTGCGGTGTGCAGCACCTGAACACGCACGACGAGGCAACATATCATGTCGCTAGCCTCAACTGACCTACATCTTGTGAATCTGCAGCCACTCTCGACAAACCGTCGGGCTTTTTTTGCACTTAGGTTGGCAGTGAAGTGGAATTTCTTGCTTGTTCACAGCGGTTTCTGAAAAGTTGCCTACGTCACCAATGTTGTGCTGTGCAGCAGGCCTGTTTGTCTGATCAGTCAATGTGCCTCAGTTCGCCTGTCCCACCAGTTGCTTGGCCTCCAGTATGAGAGCTGCCGCCATTCTGTTGGCCAGTGCGAGGCGCGGCAGAGCAGAGTCCTGGAACAAATCAGCACTGCCCCTGCAAGTAAACACACCGAATAAGTTACGTTGTTCCAGAACAAGTCACAGGCACACACAGGGTCTCTTGTAGGCAGGCAGGCCACAAACAATCACCGTAGTTCAGTAACTAAAGCAATGTGCAGAGAACAATTAAATCAATTAACCTCAGCTACATGTGAGCCGTGCCCTGGTTGTATGTGCCTAGCTGCGGTACCGTGGGCTAGACCTTGATCAGCCATGTAGTGATGATGATTGATGATGATACGCGCAGCATGCACTACCCCAGCTGTGAAAACCATGTAACACAACCCTGCACACACGTACGCTTCGCACCCCATGCCGCTCACTTTGCCGCTGGCTTGCTGCTCCCCTGTGCCCGCATGCCCCGGGGCAGTGCCGCCAGCATGGCCTGCTGCACCAGGCTGTCGGGGGCGGCCGCCAGGTCACAGGGCTCGTGAATGCCGCGAGCGTACAGCGCTCCAGCGTAGCCAGGTGACTTTCTTAGAGTGGGCAACTGGAGGGCAACACACATGAAACACATGAGCCGTACTTGCTAAAAGCTACCAATGATATGACATTTCATTACTCTACCTCAGAGGGCTTGAAGGAAATAGAACGTTGACAATGGAGGCATGCTCATAAGGCATGCTCATAAGGAATGCCGAGCTAGTGAGCGCGTGATTGCACACATGCCCCACTTCATGCCCGTTGCATTGTTAAATATCACAAGCCGAGTCAGCCCCAGGGGCAGTTCTAATAACGCAAGCTGTCTATCTCGACGCTAAGTACCTGCAGCAGCCTGAACAGCTCAGGCCTTGCCCCGACGCTGGCCTGCGCCGCCAGCGCCCCGCACCACACCTCCAGCTGCCACCACTGGGCGCAGGCGCACAGCTGGCCGGCCATGCCCGCAGTCTGGCTCAGCTGCTTCTGGAGAGACTGAAGCGTGCCCTTGGTCAGACCTGGTGGGGCAGGCACAGGGGCAATGTTTGTCAGGCAATGTAAGCTGGCCCGCCGCTGAACAGGCGTTTTGGAAACTGAGACTGGAACTGGAACTGGAAGTGGAACTGGGACTGGGACTGGGAATGGCACTGGCACTGGGACTGGGATTGGGACTGGAACTGGGGGGCCACACTATCAACAGGTGTGCTGGCAAGCCCGGCGCGAGCTACCCACTAGTTGCATTGAGCAACTGTAATACAATAGCTGGACAGCCTTGACAGCGATCATGGTTGAGAACTGACAGCTGCAAGCATCCAAGGGAGAAATTGCTGTAGTTTGTAGGCTACACCAAAACTGTCCAGATGAGGTCAATTGGTTGCAGTGTCTCCGTTGTACATCCAACTGCTTTTCATATGGTGTTTGCAAGACGTGCTCTTCACAGTGTGTATGACCCCTTACCCTTCTTGAGCATAGGTCCCCACATTTCCACGAGCTCTCCATAGTCCCCCTCGCACACTAAGCGTGAGAGGCACAAACCAGCGGCCACACGTGCATGCCTGCTGGCCGTTTCTGCGGGGGGCGCCTGGCGCCTGAAGTGGATACGCTCCGCCTCGTCAGCAGTAACACCCATCAGCTGAGCCACCTGATCATCCATAGGCAAAGAAACGGCCATGGGTCGTCAGGCAAAGGATGCCACTGAGCTTGCTGGTGCAGCGATGATCTGAACACAGTTGTGCTGGCTGTGCTTTCTTCGCCAGTAGCACCAGAAAATCATGGTAAAACTCAAACATGAAACACATCAGGCACCTGTGTTAATGCCGCTAGACCCAATCAGTACCCCTGGTCATCTAGCCCAGAGACCCAGAGTGTATGGCCAGCCAGCTAATCCTACGCTAAGGCTAGAGCACCATCGTCCCAAGCCTATTGCCAGTGAATGTGAAGGCCGCTAAGTCAATCAGTACTGGCCAGCAAGCTAATCCTAACGTGCTGTGCTCACCTTTCTCTCTGCGTCCGTCAGCCCCCTGAGCAGCTTGGCCCAGTCCATCCACTCGCACACGGCAAACACCTCGGGCTCTGTTGTCATGACCACACATATGCCGTGCAGCGGGCCGGTCTCCAGCACCAGTCCCGCGCTCTGTGTGTCGTGCAACCTGGGCACATCACCATGCACATCACCATGCACATCCTTAGCATGACAAGGTACACCCTGGCATACCGTGGTGCAAGACACTGTGCATGTGTCGGGGTGCTGCGAGCGGCGACAACAGCATGCTCAACGAGCATCTGCATACTGTCATCATGGCGGATGTGATTTGGATACTGTCATCATAACGGATATGATCTGGATACTGTGATCATAACGGATGTGATCTGGATACTGTGATCATAACGGATGTGATCTGGATACTGTGAACGCAAACACCACCATAGACAGCTCTTGTTGAGCATTTGAGGGGGCTATCAAGGTTGGCTGACACTTGATTCTGAACGCTGGAGCACTGACCCCTGGATACTCTGACTTGCAACAGCATCACGCTGGACAGCTCAGGGGGCCACCAGGGTTGGACCATAATAGAGTTTGTTCGTTACTGTAGCACTAATGATGCATGTTGCTAGGTATTCTGCACAATTGCGGGTATATCAAGTGCTACCACGTTTCCCACCGTCTGTACAGAGGCAGCCCCAGGTGCAGCGGCAGACTGCTGCTGAACACTGCCAAGCCCTGCGCCGTGGGCTCGCTGCGCTTTGGCAGAAGCACGCTAAGGCTCGCGAAGCCGCCAGGGCAGTCCCGCCCGCCTCTAAGCACCGCGGGCATGCGCACCCCCTCTCCCTGCCAGCTGGCTGCAGGGTACACACAGCATACAGCACACATTCACTTGAACACGACTGAGTACACTAAAACTATGTGATGAGTACACTTGTGTAGCGCAAAATTGACCAGGGATTGGATCATCAGAGCGCACACAGCAAGCACATCGTGCCGAAATCGTGCTGAGTGACGATTAAAACCACATATCGGATGGCGGCAAAGGTCTCCAAGGACCAAATTGAAACACGACCTGGCCAGGAGCATCAACAACCAGCTGTTCTCTTTCCTGCCCTAGTACACACACCATGGGGCCCACGGCTGCCTTGCCCGCTTACATCTGGTAACTTTAAACGCAAACCTAATCCTAAACCCAACCCAACCCAACCCGCTTACCTGCATCCGCTTGTGTGAGCGAGACCTCTGCTGTCTGTGGCCTGAGTATGCGAATGAGGCCCGCGGCCTGCAGGTTGGCCAGGGCAGTGAACAGGGCCTGGCGCAACCTTGGCCAAGGCTCCTGCTGGTAGACTAGCGTGCTCCTGGGCAGGACAAGGGACATAAACCGAGTCTAAAGAATGGCAGTCAGCAGGGCAAAGGGGCATCATGTCCTCATCATCAAAGGAGTTTTAAGGTGGTGCAGGGGTTAGTGACTTGCAACGACGAGGTGCACCGACTAGGTGTCACGACAAGATGCGCCACATAGGTGCGCCGACGAGCTGCACCGACGAGGCACTGACGAGGTGCAACGACGAGGCACAACTACGAGGTGCACCAACGAGGTGCTGACGGGTTGCCGACAAGGTGAAACGACGAGGCACTACAACGAGGTGCAACGACGAGGCGCGCCGACGAGGTGCAACGACGAGGT
>QAXH01006239.1:0-20038 GCA_004335635.1 Chloromonas sp. AAM2
GTGGGGAGTTGCAGCGTGCAGTGGTGCCAGCAGGCGCTGTGTACATGCTCACTGCAGCAGTGTTGACAGGCAAGCTGTCTGGCCTGGGCAGGCATGCCCCGTCAGGTGGTGCCAGCACAACTATCAGCCTAATCATCACCTGGACAGCCCAACCACCACGCCTACGAAAGCTAGAGTCCGGCCTGGAGAAGATGGTCAAGCATCTCCTGGAGGCGAAGGCCACCCCCAGCAGAGGCGGTCTTGCTACAGCTGCAACCTCGTCCAGTGGTTTCATCCTACCCCGCCGCAAGGACCGGAACGCAGGTGGGCTGAATGAACATTGTGGGCTGGATGTATATTGTGGGCTTAATGGGCTGTCCAATACCCTCTCCTCTTGTGAGTTGCACACCCCTCATCTTTCAGCAGCTCCTTTGTTGTTGCCATTGCAGTTCAACAAGTTGGACCTCAAGGCGACGGAATACTTTTTAGTCCGCCAAACGGACCGATGCTCAGTGCGCCAAGCTGGCCATGATCAGTGTGCCACATTGTGCCTGTAGGAAGGCCTAGGCCTAGGCCGTACACATCAAGAGGACATGTTGGATGCCTATCATGCACGCAAGGCAGCGTATACTGGAATCGTTGACCACCTGCACCCTCACCCCAACCCGCTAACTTTAGTGAATTTGAGAAGGTCGATTCATGAAAGTCATCACTGAATAGGTTTGAAAAGGGAAAATGTCAGCCCCATATGCACGTAACTCTGTCTGCTTCTCTTCCTATACTGCTCTGTGCGAGATCCCAGGCGGGCAAACTGGAGCAGCTGAACTAAAGCCTCTGCCCTGGGGCAGCACGGCCAGGGCACCCAAACCACATCACAAAAAAAGGAAGCTATTTGCGCGATTTGCGGCACATTGCGGCACATTGCAATTGTCCCAGAACTGGCAAACGTTTTTTTGCAAACAATACTTCCAGTTTTTGTTAGCCACCAGCGGCACACCAGCCTCGATGACCGTGGACTGCACAATCTGTGTCCCATGTAACTCGCAATGTACGCCCGTGTGATTAATGCAGGAGCAGTGACTATGGCTTCCGCATCTGGGACGTCATAACGTATCAATACACGATGATATGTTGCCTCTGAGTGGGCTTGTTTGGATTTGAGTTGTCGGACTCGTGTGTCCTGTGACAGTGTGACTTATGTGCATGCAGTAATTTTTCTCCTCGCTGGTGGTTGTCAGCTTGTGGGTGTTGAGCTGAAGCTGGTCTGGTTGCGAGAGGGCTTCGTGCGCAGGTTGCACAACAAGACCATTACAAGCACGAAGCTAATCAAAAGCAAGCAAACAGCGTTATGTATTTCCCTGTGCCAACTCAAGTGCTCGTGACTTGTGCACAGGCAGCAGTGGACCCAGCCAGCAAGCACGCCTGCATCAGTCAGCTTGGCCACACAGCGTCCCAACAGATATCACAATTATGTCACTCAAGTCTAGCGTATACAGAGCGAACGTCCAAAAGCCTGACCAGCGTAGAAGCCACCATTGATCAAAAGTCAGCACATGAAGGGCCACTTGTAGGTTGGACGGGTTGGAGTCCCTCTTCTCTTGTGAGCTCTAGAAACCTTGCGACCCAACCCCGCTTCATCAGTCCCATGCCCATCCAGTTTTGGCCACTTGCAAATTCCAGGCCAGTACTCTCAATAAGCAGTGCTCATAAAAAGCAACCAAAGGTTGAGCTTAAGATGCCATTTGCTTATGGAAACGCAAATGCAGCCGTCTGTTAGTCATGTGAGTTCCCCGAACGGCTGTTGGAGAACAAGTGCTCCCACTGAGCCAGTCACCGAGTGCCTTTCCTGCTCACTCGCAAGCTGCAACGCTTGTCAAGCACTACACAGGGTGCTGCTCATGTTGTTCGTCGATGAAAGAGCCAGTGCTGTGCCCACAGAGGGCCTTGCACACATCCAGTCAATCAGTACTCAAACATCAAGTGAACTCATCATAAATCGGACAGGAACGCTAAGCACAGTTTGTGAAAGAGACAAATGTGTCACAAAATGGCAGGGCCCTCTCAAAACCCTTTCCACAAGTTAGGCAACAGGGGCAAGGCAGGCATGACGACCAACAAGTATGGTCAGGATTTCAAGCAGCTCAGCCACAAACTATTTTGTTTGTTTGCTTGATTGTTATCAGTGCGCTTAGTCTCAACGCAAGGAGCATGCATGTAGTTAGAAGTAGGGAGCGAAGCGCACGGACACCACCAGGCTGGCCCCACCGGTGTTCTCCATCTTGAAGGTCCTTAGCAGAAGGCCGTTCTCACTATTGCCTGCACATGCAGATCATGGCAACGGCTTGGATCACATGCAAATATACGCCAAAGGCACGCTGGAGGCTTGCGCACTCTGAAGGTGCGCAATGAAGCATACATTCTAACAGTACACACGTGCAAGCCTGCCACCATGTGCTGCCCGCAACCCCGCTCTGCTGCCACCAGTATTCTATTCCTGGCACATCTGTCCACAGGCGATCCACCCACCCTCACAAGACCCATAGAACTGACTCCCAACCTGAGCCATTCCGCCAGCTACAGCCACTGAACCTACCCTATATGCCTGCCACGCACCAAGTCATGGCCCATGCATTGATTCCTGGCACATCTGTCCTCAGGCAGTTTACCCACCTCCGTACCACCAGCCTTTCCCAAGCAACAAATGACACTGTAACCACTCCCTTAACCTCCCCTCGACCATGGCCCACCCCCATCACGCACCTGACAGAGGGTTGACATCGGCTGCCGTGGCAATGTCCGACACACCGATGTCAATTTCGCCAATCTCATCGTCCGCCAGGGGAGTCTTCTCCATCACCTTGAACTTGACACCATCACTGTACTTGACGTCATAGAACTCAAAGACGTTTCTTGAGGTGAACTTGTGCTCGGCACGGGAGGTCACTGGGAGCGTCATCTCCTGGTGCTGCCCGCACCTGACCTTGACGTATGCAGTCATGGTCGTGCGGTCGCCACCACGGGGCAAGTTGCTAGCCTGTGCATCAACAAGTGCATGTTTTTTCTGCAAGACAAAGCCTTCAACATGATCTCTGTAGCACAGCTGTGCAGAGCAGTGCCTGGTGATCCACGAAGTCGAAACAATAGCTTGTGCCAACATTGTGCTGAATGGTCCAACGAAAGTGAATTGTCCTTGCTTACACCCTTGCGTGCGTGTAGTCACTGAGCGTCTGTCTGACAGTAACAATGCTCCTAGCCTAAGTTGCTTGTGATTGGGCTCCTGGCCAAGATCGCCTTTGCTTGCCTTCCATCGACCTGGTCGCCTTGCTTATGCCTTCCCAAACCCATTAACCCGGTCGCCTTGCCCCCAATTGTCCTGATTGAACGCTGTTAGCTTACCTGCAAAATGCGCATTGTGACCACCCCCTTCTCTGCCGTGGAAAGCTCATCCGCCTTAAAGTTCCCAAGCGACCGGTACAGGAAGGTCAGCTGCAGGGCAAGCACACACACAGTGCGAGTGTGCGCAGGATGCGTCAAGGCGCTGACTGCTGCGTGCTCTTACTGCATGCATGTCCTGGGCGACCAGTGTATACGCCCAATCATATGCGCCATGACCTTAAACCACTGCTCCGTTACTGCCAAGATGTGCCAGTTTCACCTGGTTGCCACCCGGAATTGATGATGTGTTGGATGCACTCACGTACCAAATCAAGCCTCACCTGAATGCGACCACACCCTTTGCCACAGCCCTCAGGGTCGGCCCAGTCGCCCTCGCCCAGATGAAACCACTTGGTCAGCGGCTCAGGCTCCTGCACCGGGCAGGCCACTGGTGAAACTTTGCAGACAATCACGGATCGCCAAAGCATCCACTCGCCTGCCGAAGCGGGGACATGTGATACATTGTGCCTAATTTGCGCCTGCAAAGACTGTCTTCTACAGGATTCTGGCACCCTTCTCAAGCAGTCTCAACGAGGGCAACTGAAGCAGGCTTGTGATCACAGGCTTGGCCCCACAACTGTCAACAACAGTTCTGCAGTGAAGAATTCCTGATTACGGTGTGCTACAACCAAATGCAAGGGTCATGGCAAATGGCTACAGCAGATTGGTGTCCAGAACTCATCGGTAAAGTGGGCGTAGATGGCCATCTCTGAACATGTTATGGGGAGATGTGACACTATGGGAAGATGTGACCACTGCAACGCTCGTTTGACCACAACGTTGGAGTCCCTCCCCTCTTGTGACAAGTGTACAGGATTTCTGGTGGAAAAAAAACTGCGTCCGGTATTTGTACGCGGAGTGTCTGTCTCCTCACCAAGGGTGTGATGGGCGACAGTTTGATGCTGCACCTCCCAATCAGCTCCTTTGCCCCAAATGTATCCTTGATATTGAGAGTGAGGAGCTCCAGGGGCGACATGAAGTCCTTGTCAAACACGCTCAGTTGCAACTCCTGGCTGTGCGGCTCCTGGGAAAGGAAAGGCAGACAACTGTTCTTTGGAACAGAGGAAGATGGGCGAAAAACCTGCATACTGAACATGAGTTGTGATAGTTGGCGGAGGCACAAAGACGTGCTTATGTTTGACAAGCCTGCATGCAATTTCTCTTGTTTTACCATCGTTTGACCCCTGCTCTTCTAAATCAAACAAGAAACAGAGCTGCTCTGCAACCAAGACTGTTACGTAGGCGATTGAGATCATGGCTGTGGCAACATGAGGAGCGCACGTCACTGTGTGCTGTGGTGTCCTGCATCTGCCCACCTGCACCAGCAGCCAGAAGGTTTCATTCCACTGCGGTGAGAGCGAGTTCTTGACGACCTTGGTGGCTACGGGCTCGCGATTGCCCGTGGTGAGCTCGACAAAGGGATCCGATGAGCCCACAATGTCTGTCTTCTTGAGGCCTTCAGCCTTGAGAATGGTCACCTGGATTCAGAGCAGAGCAAGGGGTGCCACTTGAGCTGCACATCCTGGGCGGACCCAGGGACCAAACAGTGTTGTGGGTCGGTGTTGTGAAAGGTGTGCCAGCAAAACACGTTTCACATCACTTTGTCAGTTTAGCGGTGTGCACACCTTGATGAGCCCCTGGTTTCGGTAGGCCAGACTGGCGATGGCCACCTGCATCTCCTCCGTGTTGATGATGGGCACCTGCGCAACGTGATGGCACACACATGATTAGCGCTGGACAATGCAGGGTGGCATCACAGCATCTGAGATGTGATTTGCAATGAATGGCCTGCAGGTCGTACAGCAACCTGGTTGCATGTCTTGGACTGGTTGCATGTTGACACTGACACATGCTGGTAAACTGCACATCACACACTGGACCATCATGACCCGCCATGCCAAAACAGGACCTCAGTTCTTCTTACCAACGCCAAGTAGGGTTCCACAGGCTTCAACCCTTGTAGGTGCTGCACAAGAGCGCCAATGTCCATCGGAGAGCTGAGAGCTGTCTCTATGTACTTTATCTACTCTGCTGACTCAGGTGTCCAGAAACCGAAAACACAGGCTAGGAAAGCACTCCACCATGGCCGCAACCACTAGTATCATGGAGTGTCAGAATCCCCTTTTGCATGCATGTTGGACGGGCCTGACACCCTCCCTTCGTGTCAGAGCCGTCTCTCACCACCATGCGCTGTGGCCACACAAGCATGTTGACCAGCATGTTGTTGATGACGTTGTTGATGAAGGGCTTGACCACATTGGCGGCGTACTTTCCACCCAGTGCGCTGCCAAAGTCCAAGCGGTACTTGAGGCGGGGCGGCTTGCGGAAGGTCACCACAGCAGCGCCTGCAACACCAGATGCGCTTGACAGTGTTAGATCAGGCAGGCCACAGTCGCAAACACAGATACAAGCTCATGGCAAATGGACGAACTTCCCAGACCATGTAGACACACTGAAATGGATGGCACGCTGCAAGCCACGGAACGTGCAGGTAAGGAGTGGTAAGAAGTTTGGCTGTTGTGAGACCGGCTGATGCGAGACCGGAAAGCGCAGGAACGAGCATCATAAGCGATGCATCCCCGCAACTGCAACCGTGGCTGATCCTTGGTCAAGGCACAGTAGCCATCGTTCTGGCGTCCCTGCCTTTGTCACGCTTTGTGCTCACCAAACCCGGGTAGCTGGTCCACCAGAGGCTTGAGTGTGATGCGCAGACTGCCCACAAAGCTGATGTCGGTCACGCGTGGGCACATCTTGGCAAACTCTCTGCAAAGTCAAACGACACAATTGACTTGTAGTTTGCAAACACAATCCAACCAGCCCATTGGTGCTAGCACAGCGCAACGCACCCTATGCTACGTCTCTTTCAGGGTCTCAGCAGCACAACTGGCTCAACCGCTAGCAGACAGCCTTGGGCTGCATGTGTTCTGATGTGATGGGCTATCAGAGACCGTTGTCAGTGACTCACCCAGCTGACAGCTCAATGGCTAGCGTAATGTTTGCTTCTCCACACCAGCGCACGTCCAGCTCCATTACCATGGCATCCTGAGGCGCACAAGGTGGGCAGCCCGTCATGTGGCAGGGCAACGGTGGGCACGACTGCTGCCGGCCAAAGCATGACAGTGCATGCTGGAAACCAACGTAATCCCAGGAGTAGATTGATGCAGCAAAGCAGAGTAAGAAAGTGTTGCCAAAGGGTTGAACAGTGACCTTCAACTCTTGCTGTCATTCGTCCACCTACCTGATGCTTTTCGCTGACGTGTATTGACTCCACTCGGAAAGGCGCATCGCCAAACGTGAGCTGCTTGAAGCCGATCTTCTTGATGCCAGGCACCTTGTTGGTCTTCAACGCTTGCTCGAAGATGCCCTCGGTCATTTTCTGCAGGTAAATGGTGGCATGCGTGTGTCAGTGGCTAGCATGGGTACATGAGATCGGCTCCTGTTTGCGCACAAGATGATCATATGCTGTTGAAAGCCCTGCATAGGCTCGTCCCTGCACCAGCCAGGCTCCTGATGTCATGGACGGCTGCATGGATCTGCCATGTACCACGAGAGCTGCTCAAGTACCTGTTGTTCTGTGTAAGGTCACAGATCTGCTGCTAATCTCTGTAGCGGGCAGACATTACTGGTGGTCCTGAACAGCTGTACAGGCTTGCAACTAGGGCCAGTACCACAATCCCTGATCAGTTGCTTCCCAATGCCAATCAAAGGCTGCCCAGACCTTGCACAACATCATACATGGCTGTCATGACCCACCTTGACCATCGTACACACGCCCTTGTCGTAGAAGGGCCACACCTCCGCAAGCACACTGTTCAGCCACTGCAGGACAGGGAAAACATCACAAGCAACCCAGATGCCAGACTGCGCCTACTGCTACAATAGCATCTGACTACCTCGGCACGTCTGCCAGAAGGGCAGCATTGTGCCCTTGGTTACCAGAAGCACGGACATGCCACCAATCACCCTTTCGATTTTTAGTACGATGGGTTGCTATGTCATGTGATATGCATGCATCTTTTGGTGCATTCTTGCAATCAGTACACCTGTAGTGCAGCACCATCTAAGAATGCAACAACTTCAGATTGTGGGCTGACCGAGGGTGCTGAGGAGCATGTCACATGCCATTGAACGTGTTTTGACGTTGGAGTGACGGTAACGCTTGTGACCTGTCAATCCTCTGCTGAGCAAACTGTGCCACCCAACCTGCGTTTGCTCACATTGATCTTCTCGCGAGTTGTGTAGTTGAGCCATGAAGGCAGTGCGCCCAGCAGGTGCTGCAGGCCCTTCAGCCCCAGGTTGATGGCCAACTGCAGCATGAGCACACACCACCATGCATCACAGTCAGAGATGGTCGATCATGGTCGGAAGTGCAGACATGTGGTGACAGCGCGGACAGGTGATGTCATAAGCTGAACATCACCACAAACACTAAAGAAGACAAACTCCCAGTCATCATGGTCTGCACAAAATGGGGGGTTCCGTGTGACCCGACTGCAGACAATCTATCCTCCTGGTAGTGGTGTGTTAGCGCCGTCAGATATTCTATTGACGTTGTCTACCTCAGACAGCTTGTCAGCGATGTGCACATTCTGGTGTCTTACCACATCGCATGCCTCGGTCTTGACCTTCTTATTGTAGTAGTACATGAAGGAGAAGCCCAGTCCGAACAGAGTGCCCATGATGGTGAACACCATGAGCCACCAGGGGGACGGACGCAGCAGCTTGATGAGAAGCAGTTGGAAGCCCAGAAACATGAAAAAGAGGGCCTGTGTTAGCAAGAAAGGAACGTTGTCTCACGCAGAGCGCATGTGCCATGATAGAACGGCTCAAGTCATTGCCATGTCGAGGTAATAAGGGCCAATACAGCAGAAGCATCAGAATCGGGCAACAAAAGTGGCAACACAAAGTGGCCAACATAGCCTGATGCACAGATAGCATCACAACTGCAACAGTACTCATTACGTCGTCGCCCTATCTGATGTGCTAAGGAACATTGCTATAGCACTATCGCTCCCACGTGCCGGTTCATGCAAGCTTACCTGCACCACCTGATCAATTGTAAGATTGATGGGCTTTCTTGCTGCTATATCCTTGACTGTCTTCATGGTAGCAGCGGCCGTCTCCTTGCCAGACTCCTGAATCGATCTGATGGCCTCCTGTGGGTGTCATGCAGCATGTAGCCGATATGTGTCACTGGGCTAGGCATCTTCTTGCAATGTTACTAAATTCCAACCCTGGTACACAAACTCGTGTCTACGTAGATGAGGCCTAGCGCTAATGCACGCATTCTACTCAATCTCGTCAGATGCAGCAGATACCACAAGCATACCTTGAGAACCAATTGTGGTGAAGGTGGGGCAGATTTGGCGGGTTGGGCTCCAGGCTTTGCATCCGGTTGCGCAGGTTTGCTACCATTTGCATCCACAGCACCTGCTGCCTGACCACCGGGATTGGCTAGCGCCACAGACGCGGATGGTGCTGCATCAGCGTTCTTCTGCGTCTGTAGCGCGCTATCTGTCGTGATTTCTGAAGACATCAAGGCGCTATCCATGCCCGGAGCTGCAGTTGGAGTGCCGGCCCCATTTGAGCTTGATGGACTCATCCCTGCAACAGATTCCATCGGCTGTGTGCTTGCCATGCTGCCGGGGCTTGCCGTGATGATGTCTTGTTTCGCCAGAGCCTTGGCGGATGGTGGGCTAGACACCGGCATTTGCGCCGAGACCGGTGCCTTGCCATTCGCGCCATTGGAAACGATACGATTGGCCTCCTCCTGTTCCAATCTGATCAAGTCTTTCTTATTCATTCTTGGCGTGGAGAAGATGGTGGGTGCCATATTGATGGGCATAAATGTGTCAATACCGACTTCTAAGTGCTTGCACGTCGTCTGCTCCTGATGTCGCGCTGTGTAAAGGCAGTGCTCAATCTATAGCATCATCGCTTAGAACTGCCTTCAGAGATGCATTTCCATCCAGCATGCGCTATCACACCCGGCATCTGTGGCGACTGTGTCCAGACGATAGGCTTGTAGCCAACAATAGTCTGCGTTTGTTGCCTTGCCAAATCCCAGAGAACAGGGTGTGGCAGTTTTTGAAACTGTCTCGCAGCCCGCATGCAGCCCTGAGTTCATTCATGAGCTGGCAGAAGAAGTGCAGAAGATGACGGTAGATGCAAGCTTGATGGTGCACGTGAACAGGCCTGTATGAAAGCGACCTGTCCAGCGAGCTGACCCTCTTGGTTAAGGGGGCAGCATGTTCGGCAACCAGGCGCGCCCAGGTATGTGGTGTGCATGTGAAACTGGGGGAGGGTTTGGCGCTTGCCATGCACAACATGATCTCATAAAGGCTGACATGCATGCTGCTGCTGGGCTATAGGTGCGCCTGGACGCCGCACCCTGCGGGAGCGCAAGGTCTCCCAGCGCATAGCCGTTGTAGACGAGTCCACACGGAAGAAGGTATGCTCAAGCCCACGGAATACACATGAGCACATACAGCTGTCTGTTTGTGCTGGCATCAGCTATCCGGCGCAACTCAATCATGCCTGCAGGCTACACAGGAGCGTTTGGACGCTTATGAAGTCGATAACGAAGCAGGCGAAGATGCTGGCCCAGCAGGCAGCGATGATGATGAGTTTGTAATTGCAGGCCAGGATGAGGACGAAGAGGACGAGGGTGAGCAGCAGTGGCACTAGTTAATGACAGCCTGCAAATCAACTGGCTAAATCGCAACGCAAGCAATTACACCTGAGGCTGCATTGTCTTTTGTTCAGCTGGTCTGATTCTCTGACGGGCAAGAGTTGCACGTCATGCTGTGGATGGCCATGCATCATGGTGAATGAATGGTGCTTGGGTTGTGATTTGTTGAATTGTACGCCTCATGACAGAGGTCGAGATCTCAGGCAAGCGGAAAAAGAAGAAGGCTTCTGGCGGCATGGCCACCAAGCGCAAGCTGCGCACAGGCGGAACGGCCCCGCGTGTGCCGCGCACCTTTGCACGCTTGGTGGAGGAGGTGGGCCGCAAAGGGCTAGTCCTTGGTGCAACCCACTGCAATGGGATCACATTCAGTCACATGTCAAGCACGGAAATTTAGCACAAGGTGCATGCTTTGTTTTCTGTCTGATGGCATTTGCTTGCAGGAGCATTCCCATATTGTAAGAGTCAAAGCTGCTTTCTGTGCTTGTGGTTTTGTTCCTTGACTGCAAGGGCCAGGAGCTAGTGTCTGACGTGTTTGTCGCTCGCAGGCCGGCTTGGAGCGGTTGCCCGCAAACACGCCCAGCTACCTCACGGCCTCTGTTGGTCCGCCTCTGACGGGGGCACCACGCAAGTTCTGTAGCGTGTGCGGCGGCATATCATCGTAAGTCATGGCGGGGTTTCAGTTTGGCACTGATTATGTGTTACTTTGATTTTTTAGATGATCAGCAGCACACAATCAAGACGCCGACAACCTGGCAGTTCATCCTGGGACATGAAAGGCCTGTCGGCCTGGAGAAGTGATCACGCTTTGCATTGAGTATTCAATCTGACACATATCAACATGTAGCCAAAATGATGACTTTTGTATAAACGTGTCGCCAAAGCACCTTTCCAAGGTGATGACGCTCAGTTGCAGTGTGCTCGCCTGAGAGTTGTGGCACTGTGGTTGAGTTTGTTGGCCATCTTCACGGCATGAACCTGGCGTGCATGTCCTGTGCAGGTACAAGTGTTCGCGCTGCGGCAGCCTGTACTGCTCGCGCAAGTGCCACACAACGCACGCAGAGACCAGATGTTTGAAGCTGATTACATGAGGGGAGGGACTCCAACCCGTCCAACCTACAACAGCAACCTATTCACGTCCATTCCACAAGCAAGCAGCGCTGCACGCCTCAGCTAACATTATATCTGCTGCCAGCGAAGCAAGGTGTGATTGCTGTACGACCAAGGCCTGGATTTGAGGTCTCACAAGCATTGCTGCAACCCATAAGAGATAAAGGATGATACAGCCGCCAAGAGAGGGCGCTGTGATATCAACAGCCCACAGGATGATAGCTGCTTCAGATGCCATGTAGTGAGGCTGTTTCTGTTGGCACGACTGGTTGCTGTCTGCTCCTTCAGTTGTGGCCCACTTTCATACAATGAGGTTGCTAGTGCAAGAGCGTCAAGGACCATGTTGGGTTGAGGGGCGACTGGTGTTAGAATACAAGGTTTGCTAACCACCAGGCCAACAGACGCGCTCAGTCGCAGCGCAAAGGGGGTTTAAAGGGCGTCCCACTGTCATGATAAGGCGTGGCGACAAGGGATCGGCCAGCAACCCCCCATCCATCATTTGAAGTGACAGCATTTGACATCACTGACGACTGCTGAACAGTTTCACCAAATGCGACCCCTGGTCTTATGCATAGCTTTCAGGGGCAATTTCCGCACATGACGTCCTGAGGGCATTGTCCGCACATTCAGCGGTGCTGGTGCCGTAGCATCGCTGTTGATGGAAATTTGTTGCTTGCTTTATGTGGTAGTTATGGCCCTTGACCATGCGGACCGTCTCCCAAACATTCACAGCCCCTGCAGCAAATTTTGCTAAATGCTGATGTCTGGCTTTAGTTGACTTTGTTGAACCCCTGGAACTGCGACACTTCTTGTTGGCACAGTGTCTTGGCACAGTGTCAGTGGGCAGTCAGTGACAGTGTGCTGTTAATGTTTATGATGGAGCCGCTGTGCAGCTGCAGCGTTTGTATTTGGCACAGGTGTCTTAGCGGGCATCGTTTTTGACCCTTTCTGGCCAAACATGTCTTGGTTGCTAGCTGTGTGTGAAGCATGCGCCAGCGGCGCCCTCTGTCCGTGTCTGAAACAACGATCACAAGCGTGACATGCGCTGTTGTAAATGTAGTCTCTATCGTTGCGTCAAGTCACAGTGCAACAGTGTCTGGACTGCTCATATGCTCAACTTGCCTGACGTGTGGTACGGGTTGCGAGGCCACACACGCATTTCACCGCACTACCTGTCCGTCCATGCTCCAAGTGTCTCGTAAATGGACGATGAGCAACGGGCAAACGGCGGCCATTATACTGTCGCAGCAGTAATCGCGTTGACCGCCGAAGAGTAACCGGCGCAGTCACACTATTGGGCATCATACACTCAGAAGGCTCATACGCAGTAGAAGTAGCTCAAGACAGTCTGCAGCATGCATGCTGCTGCAGGTGCAAAACCTGCTGCCTGCTTGAATGCCCGCATCACAGGAGCCCGCCTGGCATGGCCTCAGGTTCCCACAAGGGTTTCAAGGAAATGCCGAGTCACTGCAGCTCAGGAGAGCGCTTTACAGAGCCTGGCCAGCATGCCATTGCTCACGCTGCCTCATGTAAGCCCGGAGTTCAAGTGTGCTGGCGTATATGGCCTGTACGACTCGGAATTGGCCCTTCAGGTATGTTCCTCACACAAGCATGAATAGATGGCTCGGCGTGCGTGCTGTTCTGAGCCTCTGCTTGGAAACCAGGGCGTTATGAATCGTCACCATCATCATCATCAGCAGCAGCAGGAGCAGCAGGAGGAGCAGGAGCAGGAGGTGGTACCCCACCGCACATCGATGTCACTTGCATGTGCACTCACGTGCATCAGTGCCAGCAGACAGCCAAGGACTGCACACAGAGTACGTGGGCTGAGTTAGCGTCGCACCGACCCCATGAGCAAACATATTTACAACAATTCTGCCTGCAAACTTCAGTATGTTGGCGTCAGTCGTGACGTGGACAGCAGCCTTGCGGCAGGGCAGGCTGGGCAGCATGCACGTGCCCTCCTGCTGCCCGGGGCCACCAAGCAGCAGCTGCAGGCCGCGTGGAAGGCTGCCATCAAGGAGCATGGTAAGGCCCCGGGGCACGGTGAAAGCTAGTACACAACACGCACACAAACAACCCAAATAATGATAAGCATTGAGTAGGTCAGCTTCAGGTTATACCCTGTGCAAGCATGAGTGCTTCAGAAGCTACAAATGGCACCCCAAGTTCTAGTAAGACCTGGCCAGAGCTGACGATTGAAGAGGGTGTTTCAACTGCAAATAGCTAGGTTGCATACCGGCTACAGGTGGCCCAGTGTACCTGAAATTGATGGCTGGACCCAGATCACATGAGGGAGAGGGACTGCAACCCGTCCAACCTAAAGTGAAGGGGATTGCAACACGGGCTGAAAAGTAATGTGGCGCCTTGAGGTCACACACGCTCAAGCATGCAAAGTGCTTGGCTGCAGGCTCAATCCCTCCAAGCAACCAGCCGGGTGCCGAGCGCACCGCCCCAGCAACCAGACCAGCACCCGCCGGCCCCAGCATGCAGCGGCCGGACGCCAGCACACTCAATGCCAGGGTGCAGGCCGCCAGCAACGCCTGGGCAGACAGAGCTATCACGCCACAGGTGCTGACGGACTTGTGCCAGCAAGGCTGGGTGGTAGTGGACGGAGTCCTGCCACTCGAGTTGCTGAGCCAAGCGCGGGCGGGGGCACAGATGCTGCGAGCCTCTGGGCTGATGGCGCAAGGTGAACCCAGGGCGCACTGAATGCATCCAGTGTCATGCCTTCAACTGCTCCGTGACCATATCCATCTTGCCAGTTTTTATCCGAAGGCTAGCAAATTCTTTGTCAGGCTAGCAAATTCACCCTGTACAGCACAACTCAAGAAGGACCCCTTCAATCAGGACGCCCATGATACAGTCGCATGGAGCACCCATGATACAGTCGCATGGAGCACCCATGATACAGTCGCATGGAGCACCCATGATACAGTCGCATGGAGCACCCATGATACAGTCGCATGGAGCACCCATGATACAGTCGCATGGAGCACCCATGATACAGTCGCATGGAGCACCCATGATACAGTCGCATGGAGCACCCATGATACAGTCGCATGGAGCACCCATGGAGCACCCATGGAGCACCCATGGAGCACCCGCTGGTCTCATGCGTAGTGGAGCTTCGGGCTCCATACGTACAACCCAGTTCCTTGAAGCTGAGCCTGGGCCAACCACAGCAAGAGACGGTGCAATACGGCCTGTCAAAACATGCATTCAAATCAGTGTCTGGTACAATCCCCCATTCCTGTGTTGTCTCCGCAAGAGCCATAGCTTTCCCAGCCAGCTGCACCACAGTATATGCCAGTTCCCTACTAGTTCTTACTCTTCCTTGCACACTGTCTGCAGTTGCGAGCCAGTCCAGTCAGGGGCGACTGGACGAAATCCTGGTCCTGGGCACCACTGACACACAGGAACTGCGCATCCCACAGCAGAGCGCAGCGGCCTCACAGCTCCTCAATACACCTCAATGTCGTGAGTGCAGGCCAGTGTACACAATTCACATGCGCAATACAAGCAATCACACGTGCCTCTGGGTAGGCGCCAAGGGTATGGCAAGCCTGCCATGGCGCTCTGACCAGCGAGCTGCTGTGCTTGCACCCTGCAGAAGCTCTGTCACAAGTGGCTTCATTTCTTACGGGCATTCCTTGCGCCCTGCTGCGCCACCCCCAGCAGCCCTCATCAGGCGCATGGCAGCTGCCAGCGCTGGCTGTGTCACAGAGCCTGCAGCTCGCGGTGTACAGCGCGGGGGGCTACTACGTGCGCCATGTGGACAATGACTCGCCCGTGGGGCCGGATGACGCGGACCGGGGCTCGGCAGCCTGGGCGGGCCCGGCGGGTCAGCGCGTGCGGGACCGCTGCGTGACGGCACTGGTGTACTTCAATGACAAGTGGAACGAGGAAACCGATGGCGGGTGTCTGCGCCTGTATCATGCTGATGCCACACAAGGAAGGTCAGGCCTAGGCAGGTGGTAGATGGGCAGTGGTGGCTGTCGCTCCTTGCCTGTGGGGATTTCACACGTGTTCACACCCTGCATGTTGAGTAAAACTGGTGGACTTGCTCCAACACCAGTCTGCCCAGCGACCAGCAGCACTGGTCACTGGCAGAAACCCATCCCAGAGTCAGCCAGTGGACAGCAATTTTAGTCCATTGCCATCTGTCATACTCGCCTATTGAAGATGGGTGTCTGCCAAGAGATAAGAGTGCCAGTACACGTGGGGCACGATGTCACAGGCCTCTGGAACAAGCAGCATAGCAACACATTTGGGTGGCACAACACACAATCCTGTGCGCTGATTCCTGTGTGCACGCAGCCCTGCCAGCCCACACACTGACATATCTCCTGTGTGCGGCCGCCTGGTGCTGTTCCAGTCCCGCCTGCTCGAGCATGAGGTGCTGCCGGCCCAGCGCGAGCGGTGGGCACTGTCGGCTTGGATACCCTCCCTGGCAGCGTGTATGGAATGACGGCGTGAGCAGACGGGCAATCTGCGCCCAATCATGGGATGTGACATCGATTAACCGTTTCTCACCCAAGTTCCAAACCAAGTTGGCAGCAACGGGCGGGAAGTTGTAGTGGGCAAGTTGTAGTAGCGGGAAATTGTAGTGGGCAAGTTGAAAGTGTGTTCAGATGATGGGCAGGCAAGCAAGCCTGCAAGCTGCAACAGGTGCTTTTCTGAGCCAGTGACAGAAACATCACACGTGCTGCACACTGAACAAGGCTGCGGACTCGCCGCCCTGAGACACTGTGGGAGACAGTGATGGACACTACACCGAGGGTACCCAGGGTTTCCAATCTCTGACAGAGCTTGTGTGTTCCGCACAAACTCCCACCATCAGTGTACCTTCACTTGTAGTCCCCTCATGTGAGATGGGGTGGACTTTTTCTTCTGTAACCCAGCTGTCAAGTGACCTGTGACTCAGCCATCAAACGTGACCCGTGCAACACTGACACAGCCGGTTCGACTGTCCTCAAGTGCGCTAGTAGCGAAGTATTCAGGCTGGCGATATCAATTGCCTCGTTGGTTCAGCTCGTTGCCACATAGCGTCATGTCACATGGCGAGAGGCTCACCATCAGCAAGTCTGCCACGGAGGTGCGAGAGCTCTGCAGTTGCAATGCCATGTTTCATGGCAACAGGCCCACAGTAAGCAAGTCCTACACAAATCTCTTGGATCTGTTCAAGTTGGTCGCCCTTGCAGTGGTATCTCGAGGAGCTGTGGTGTTCGCTGTGTTATCCGCAGCACAGCACCCAGCTCGATGCACTGTAGTAACCACAAACAGCAAAGTTTGTGTACGATGGTCGAAGATGCTATTAAACACTATGTACAAATCAACGTCCTCAAGCATCCTCAAGATCATGGGCTATGTTCCTGGCGAGTCAGCAGTATGAGTACAACCCTTTTTGTACAGACGGGCAGGGCTGCAGATGAAATAAAAGCAAAAATGAGCTGCGAGCATGCCAAAATCAGCAGGCAAACCCTGGATGCACTCGAATTTTTGTGATCGTGTCCACAATTGGCAAGCTTGACAACATTACATGCACAACCACAAAAAAAGAAGCATGCCAGTTCTGGGACAGTTTTTGTGATCTGGATCGGTCCAGTGCCGCTTCTTGTTTTCATGTCATAAGACTGACATGCGGTGAATGTTCACACACCAATGTACATCCAGGACAGGTGAGTCCCCATGTCGTCCTAGCACCAGACATTGGAATTGTCCCAGAACTGGCAAACATCTTTCTTTTTCTGGGCCCGGTCTGATCAACCAGGTTCACCAGAGCCCAGTGTCCGACAGACACCTTTGAGTGTTGATACCACCAGTCTGACTCATGGATTGCGCGGTGCCCTAGGCGGCACCTGGGTTGTGGGCGCTGCGGGCAGGTCGTCAATCCAATCCAGCTGCTCATGCTGCTCAACCTTGGCGGCCTGCACCGCCTGACGCAGGATGCCCTTGCCCGTGACCATCCGCGTGTGGGGGGCTGGGGTGGGGGCGGGCGGCACGGACGGCGGTTCGGTGTGTGCGCTAGGTTGTGCAGTTGCTGCGGTGGTGGCATGCGGGGCCTGTCCTGTGGCCCGTGAGGATGGTTGGTCCTCCTCCCTCAACATACTGTCTGGCGTGGCCGATGGCTGCTGCACCGCTTGACCAGACTTGCCTGCTGGTGTGGTGCCTGCTGTGCTGTGGGGAGCAGTGGCGGAACTGCTGGCCCCTGCATGCACAAAGCCAGAAGATAGAGAACCAAATGTCAATCGCTTCAGTGAGACCATGCCTGGCGACCCTTTGTCACTTATTCAGGTCGTACATGTACAAAAGATGCAGTCTGCCAGGCCAAGAAGATTTGATGTGCCTTTTCGTGCATCTGTGACTCCCTTGTGTGTGGGTTTCCACTCCATGCAGCTGCTCTCAGTGCATGTACCAAACTGCATTGCTACGGGACAGCACAGCTCAGTGCACGTGTCAAAGTGCACTGCTGCCACCTGGAATCAAGCCCATGTCAGAAATGATTCCAAGAAACTGCTGTGAAATCCAAAACCCCATCTCATCCACCAAAAGCAAGCCAAACTGTTGTGAGGATGTGCCTCTGAGACGACACGTGCAACTGCACTGTACATCTACTAACTTGACATGCATAACCCCACCTGTGTTGTTGTGCTGTGCCGCCCGGTTTATGCTTCGTATGAGCCCAGCCTCCTCCCAGCGCTCTGAATCACAAATCTTCTGCAGTCCTTGGCCTACAGAGCACCATGCAAGGCGAGTGCTTGCGTGCATGCATCCCTGCAGATACGAAAGCTGACTGTTCCAAACTGGGGCGTCAGACCGTGTTCAGTGCGCACGTTCAGAGCTGCATGAAAAGGCGTTCGTGTAGGTCAGCTGCAGTACTTCCTCCTTGCTGATGCTGGTGTTGGTAGGCGCTAGTGACTGACAGTCTGGGACATGGGCAGTGAGAGTGGTGGCTGATTATCAGAGATTTACCACCTCCACCCATGCAACTTTACAATTTGATAGCAGGGCTTTGAAAGTTGATAGCAGGGGAGTAGACAAGGTCCTGACGCTGTTGTGTTGTCTGACACAAGACCCAAAGTTGCTCCTGTGTTTATTGCCTTGCGTTACAAGGATGTGACATGCCGCACACCGCCTTACCCTCATACAAGGGCGTTGGTTTCTGGGCCTCAAACAACTGAATGAGCGCATCTGCATGCTCAATCAGGGCATCAGCTTCCATCATGAGCACACCCACTTTTGTGACCTGACTGTCAGTTAACTTGTCCAGGGTTGTACTCTTACAATCAACAGCCAGAGTCTACAACCAGTCAGCTGTCAGCATACAATAACCTTCTGCTCACAGCGTGGGCCCATCCCATGTCATGGAGCGCACGTGGCCATGGGCAGATAGAGCGACGTTACAGCCACGACGTTCTGTATGCAGACCTGCATTCTAGATGGATTCTTACAAGTGCTCTTGCCTATCAGTATTTATGGGCATTGGAGCGACTCGCGAACGGATGCCGCTGAATGAAGATCTGTAACTTTGAGGGCTCACTGCCGATTGAAGCAGCTAATGGCTCATAGTCTAGACGTGGCTGATGATAGAGACGATCTATTTGGTACGTGCGACGACGTTAGCTGTCATTTGTCAGGCATGCAGGCATGCAGCCCAGTGCCTGGTCTGTTCGAAGAGGCGGCTGTGCGAACACCAGCTGCTGAGGCAACTTCTCCGCCTGATTGCAGGAGATGAAGACCAGGCTGAGCAGGAGGAAGTGGAAGTGGACCCCAGGTAGGTCAAGACCCTGCTTGCTACCAACTGCTCACAACTGTGCCGAACTGTAGAGTGACCAAGTCTGCCCACCTTTTGCTGTACCAGAGAGCATGAAGACGACACTATAGATGGGCTGTTGGCTGACGACGAAGACCGACAGGACACAGAGGAGGAGCAGGCACACAAGGACAATGGCTCTGTACATGGACATGCAAACGACACAGACACATTACATGCACAGGTGTGAAGCATGCGTTTGAACAGGCCAGCTGCAACAGCCTGCGCTCTTGACAACAACCGCACCACAATCTCAGCAGCAAGCGTGCAGATGCAAGCATGCTTAGGCCGTTTTCCGCCCTCACATGGTGTTTGCATGTACGTGTCTCGCTGTGGTGTCACAGGCTAGCATGGGTGCTGGCTCAAGGCGTCCTCCGCCTGCCGCGTACTTCATGGATGCCGCGGACATGATTCTACCCGAACCGTCGCAGCAGGCGCAGGCCAGCATGGGGCCCGGCTCATGGCATGACGGGCAGCAGGGGCATGGGTATGCACACAGGCGCCGCGACACGGGCCATGAGCGGGGACGGGGCAGGGCGTGGCAGCCAAGGGGCGGCCGCGCATGGGGCAGTGGGATGGGCCCGGAGCGCCGCCCAGGCTTTGGCAGAGACCCAGTGCACGGCCCCGGGCCTGGCTTCAGGGACCCAGCCGGGGGGCACATGGGCCACATGTCCGCACAAGGTGGGGCGCTGACCTGCACCACTCTCAGCATGGCCTGTGCATGGCTGGTGTTGCATGGTCAAGAAGAGAACCTGCACCTTGAATCACACATGACCACTGCACAGGCTTCACTTTTGGTACAGGCTTTTCACCCCAAAGAACTGCTACTCGTCAAGCCATAGCCATCCTGGGGTCATTGTTGCTTGATCATGCGGCAGACATCTAGATTCAGTATTGTGTCTTGTGTTCCGCCGCTGCCGTGACAGGCATGGGGGCTCTGCCTCCGGTGATGCCGCCTGCGCACCTCATGATGGCGGCCATGCAGCAGCACATGGGACCCCGCCCACCCG
>QAXH01006239.1:20080-30081 GCA_004335635.1 Chloromonas sp. AAM2
CCCGCCCACCCGCACCCCCTCCCCGCCCCCCTGCCGGGCCTCCTCCTTCCTCACAAGCACAGCCGGTCTCAGACACAGCAGGCAATCTGGGCATGCCCAGCATCCTGCGGCCTGGGGCGCCACCAGACCCTGCACCGTGTGATACCGCTGCGCCTGCGCCACACAGCAGGCCACACAGCTTCGACCCCGCCAGGCCCAAGCCTCCGCCCCACCTCATGCCCCCTGTGGTCCTGGGCCAGCCCCCTCCTGTGCTCATGATGCCGCCCGTCGCTGCGGGATTGGAACCACACCATGGCGGCTGGAGACCGCCCCTGGTGCCCGGCGCATGGCCTCCCGCGCCCCACCTAGGCCTGCCTTCGCCCAAGGACCCTTCCGCCAGCCCCTTGGGCCTGCCTGCACCCGCATGGCACGCAGGACCTGCATGGCCGGTGGGCGGCTTTCCAGGACCGGTCGCACCGCGACCCAACAAATGGGTGCGGCCAGGTGCAAGCACAGCCGCTGCGGCCGGCCAAAGCACTGGGCAGGATTCAACCGAAACACCGGAAAGCAAGGTGTGCATATGGGTCAAGCTTCAACTGCTGGCTGCACAGAATGTACCTGCATGTCCGGACTTGCTTTGCCGCATTTGCACCATGATCTTCGCACGCACAACGGTGTCACGAAGGACCCATGGGCAGGTGCTCGCAGGTCAGACAATCTCATGCGTTGGCCAGTTGCAATCGGTTATATGCACAAACAGCTCAGCTGTGGTGGACACGAAGGTGTTGTTGCTGGTAGCAAGCAAACCTGACTGCAGTTGCTGCGTTCACGTCCTGCTTGATTACACATAGGAGGCGGAGCTGCAGCGCAAGCTTGCTCTCATCAAGGCCCGTAAGAAGGAGCAGGAAGAGCGCCAACGTGCTGCCCAGGCTGCCCCTGCAGCCGCCCCCACCGGTGCGCGGCCCAGCGGCAGTGCCCCTGCAAGCGCCCCTCCCGCCACCTCTGCCGCTCTGCTTCAGGCGCATGAAGAATACATTGAGAAGCTCAGGCACATGATTGCGCTGCAGGAGGCAACTATCAACTCCAAGGGTGCGTGCCCAAACATGAACCTCATTGCTGTGGCGTACCAGCCAGGCACTTTGCCATGTTGCATTGCATCTCAAAGCCTGTGGGATTATGGGCGTGCGCTCAATGCCATAGATACTGCTACAAGACTACAGGCAAGGTCTACGCTAGCCAGTGCTGTTTTGAGGCCATGCATCTGAGCGCTGAACAAGGGCTCGTGCTTGCAGGCACTGACTCCGGTGCGGGTTCCATGGCAACAGACGCTGCGAGCGCATCGGAGACGGGCGAGCGACCCCCTGCCAAGCGCACTGCGTCCCGCAGCCTCTCCCCGCCCCTTGCCGCAGGCGCCTCCGCACCCACAGTCAAGCGAGCTCGCCGTGTGGTGCGTGCACCTTCAGCTACAGCGACAGCGCTGACAAAAGGGGCCAGTAAGGAGTCGGGTGATTGGGACGGCGCATTGAGTGGTGCTCAGTTCTGTGAAGAGGCTGAGCCAGGCAGCCAACAGCAAGCACAGGCGAACGGGCACGACGATACTGACGGCACGTTTGCGCCTGAAATACCCTCCTTTGTCCTCGGTGCCCCTGCTTTAGAAGAAGATGAGCTGGGTATTGAAGACGTTGGGCTCAGTGGGCAGACGGGGGGGAGGGGCGTGTAGAGCGTGGTAGCGTGCACGAGTTGGTGCGCACACACGTTGGTGCAATTTCCTAGTAGGGGTAGGGTTGCACAGCAAGTGCAAGAGCTGTCGTTCACCGCCTTCCATGCTGTCAAAACGCCCTTTCAGGGTACTCTGGTAGCAACCTTGGGCCCCTCCTGGTTTGCCGTAGCACGCAGTTTTGAGGACAATCCACCGCCATGTTAATCCATTCGTACGAGACAGACCATGAACACTAATACTTGCGTTCGGCCGTTGTCCCCTGGGCCTTGGCGACCTTTGCGCCCAAGCTCTTCTAAAACTGGCAACCTCGAGCATTTCTGCTTTGACTGTCCTAGAGTTGTGAGGCAGGTGACTCCAAGACAGGCTCATGTTCTCATAGCAGGCCAAGCCAACACGTCCAAATCGATTTACAATTTTCACTGTGGTTGTAGTAATGTAGGCGTAGACGGCATGCACACAGCCCTGCCAGCCCACACACTGACATATCTCCTGTGTGCGGCCGCCTGGTGCTGTTCCAGTCCCGCCTGCTTGAGCATGAGGTGCTGCCGTTTTTGTCCACCCCACAGACACAGGTATCTGTCACGGGTATCTACTCGAGAGTTTGCTGCCGCATGACCTCAAGCCAACGTGGCTCTGCTTGCTTTCATGAAGGCCACCGCATGCCAAGAAGAGACTTGCACGCACTGTCAGACTGGGTTCGCTGACTATGCTTCACACAAAGTCCAACTAGCGAAACGTCAGATGCACGGTGCTTTGATTGTCCGGCTGTCATGTTTCCAAAGGTTGGTGAAAATCTCTGTAAGTGTGCGAGACATCCTCATGCTCTCTCATACAGCACTTTCAACCTGCCCAGTGCTGCATTGAGTTCAGCCCTGAACCTACACTTGAGTTGCCCTAGTGTGCAAGCACGGCTCGACCCTGAGTGTGCAGCAACCTGGGTTACGGGCAAAACAGCCCCAGTTAGCAGAGCTGCTAACAAGCTGAGTACTGCAAGGCCCGAATACAAGTAGTGATTGCGTCACCGGGCTGCCTGCCCGCTCATGCGGAACAGCAACCCCTCATCAGCGCCTGTCGCAATCCTTACGCACAACACTTTTTCATCTGGCAATTGGCTGGCTTGCACAAACCTGGCTATGCGTATTGTGCTTCTGTTTGTCGAAACCGTCACACTTCGGAGTGTGTGGGCCTTCGAATGTGTGACACTTGCAAACCGTCGCACATTTTTCGATGAACTGTCGCACATCTTCCAATCTACGAAACGCAGACTATTACCACCCGCTCTTGTCGCAATCTGTTCATCAGCGAGAAGCACGTTCGCAGTGCCGTGTTTGAGTCTCAGTCGCGCAGACCATGCAAGGGCACGGAGGCCCTGTCCAGCATGGCTCGGCGGCACCACTACAAGCGCACCCTACCCACAATCATCAAGCAGCACAACAACAACACCAGTACCATCAACAGCAGAACCCATCAATCAACCCCGGCAGTCAAACCCAGCAGTACCACCAGCAGCAACACCAGCAGCCACTGCATCAACAGCCACAGTACCAGCAGCACCAGCACCAGCATCAGTACCAGCAGCAGCAGAACCAGCAGCTCCCAAGCCAGAGCCACCAGCCACATCAGCAGGTGCAGCACCAGCACCAGCAGCAGCAACAGCTAGCCCCGCAGCATCCGCAGCAGGTGAGGATGATCGTAGCAACGCTTTAGGCAGGCAGGCAGGGCACACCTAGAATAACGAACAGACTCGTGAAGGTTCTGGCTGCAAAATGTTCATGTCAATTGTGCTCCAAGCATGGGGTGGACAGAAGCGTCTCAGTTCTGGCACGAGGTGGCTCCCAACTGATTGTGTATCGCGGCATCCTCGAGTCGGGCTTGCCGCTCCTAAGGTGATCCACGACTACCGACCTCTATCTTACCTGAGCGTGACCAACATACTGTGCAGGCACATGTCACACACCGGCACCCAGAGTCTTTCAAAACATCGCTTTACGGTGAGGGGCCCCCGGTGAGGTGCAATCTGCGAGGGCCGGTGGACAGAGGCTAGAGCAAGCTGGTATGCATGGGCCAAACCAAATGGCCGATTGAGGAATCGTTAGTCTGGCCCCAAGTCAAATCCACAGATCTTCAGGGGCCTCAGAAAGAAAGGCCACAGCAGGATGCCCTACCAGTCAACACTGAGTTTGAAGAAATGCAGGGGCTTCAGCAAGCACGGCCACAACATAGTTGCACTGCTTGAGTGTGACATGTGCTTAACTCGCAGGCGTATCGTGCTGGTCCTGTCACCTATGAGAACAGGCTTGTGTCCTTGTGCATGTATGCATGTGCAGGCTGCTGCTCGGACGTTGGCATCTTCTGCTTTGGTTGCGTCTGCCTACCTGGACTGTATGGCGATGTGGTGTCCAGAGTTCATGGGTCCTCCTGCTGCCTCCCATGTGTCACGTACATGTGCTGCCCATGCCTGGCCTGCACCTTCGCAAAAAGAAATCGACAGTCGATCAGAGTGAAGTACAACCTGCACGAGGTGAGCCCATTACAAGAGGGGAGGGATTCCAACCTGTCCAACCTACATACCCGTGCGCCCCAACGCAATTGTTGCTGTGGACTGTTGTTTTCAAAAAAGTGGCAATCCTCCCTTTAAATCGTCCACAGAACAAAAACGTTGGCAATCTAACTAATCTAGCAATGACAATTCATCAAAAAGTCCGAGATCTGAGGTGCAAAACTGAGACTCATTCATGAAGGGCTGTTGACTTTGAGGTCACATGAGGGGAATGTTGAATAAAACTGATGAACTTGCTCCGACACCAGTCTGCCAACCAGCGACCAGCAGCACTGGTGGCATATGCGCTATTATGTCACCCAAGCAGCTGAAGTACTGCATGCGAACGGCAGCGCAGATTTTGTTACAGCAGGCTAGATCAGGTGACTATTTGGCAACCATGCTTTTGCATGGCTACCGTGCATTGTTGCAAATCCACAGGGTGGATCTTTAGTACTGCAAATGACGATTTGGATAGATTGATTTGTCACGTTCCTGTGTCTTGCAGGAGCCATGCAGCGACTGCTGTGTTCACTGTTGGTGCTCACCCTGTGCTGTGTGCCAAGAAGCCCGGGAGCTCAAGCTGCGTGGATAAAAAATTTGTCGTGGCGCCCTGGCATGTTATGCCCAGCGTCACCCAAGACACAGTGCGCCCGGAGTCTCCCTACATCCGTGCATGACAGGGCTCTTCGGATAGGGTTGTGATGTTGAGGCCTGACAACACGCCCACACAGATGAGAGCCTCTGGCCTTAGGCATTCCTGTGCCATCACCGAGGCCGTCTCTACATGCTCATGCTGCTCACGGGCCAACCTCATCTGCACTTGCAGCACTGCTATCAGTTTGGCAGCAACTGGGTTCCCCCGTCCTGCCAACCACACATGCCCAAACGGGCAAAAGCTTGCTGCATTCCTTCCTTCCTTCCTTTGCATTAGCTATTCAGCTGTTGCCCAAGCAATTTAGGAGCCACGACCGTGTTACTGTGATTGCCACAAAAGCACGGATTTTGCAACTGACCGTATCTGTCTGTTCTGGTGCCTTAACATGCTATGCCTAAACGATGTTGAAATGCACTGATGCCACAATGACGTTACTAATGGTGTGGTGGTCGCCATTGGCCTATCCAGGGAAGTGTAACAGAGAAATCGCACGCCATAGGCGTAGTTAAGGAGGCTGGGCATCAGTGCACAACCCCCATGTCTGCCTGTGGTTGATAGTCTCAAAGGTTGGCAGACCTTTACAGGTGAGCTGGAGGCCGGAAAACCGAGTCCCACCGAGTTTCTCCACCAGCAACCAGGATCGAACCTGAAACCTCTCCTCCTGAACGAAAGGTCCGCTCTAGCGAACGCTTGCTGACGGGCACAGCGGATTGTGAACGCAATGAGCTCTGTCTACACTGTCCTGATGCAACATCTCAAGTTGCAGGTCCCTCCGCTCAGCTCCCAGCAGACGTAAACAATCACGTCAAAATTCAAGCATGGAACCTAGACCTTACATTCTTCATTGAATCGAGCCCATGTATTTGATGAATCAACGGCAGGAATGATGTACAAAAGCAGGGAAAGTTGCCGTTGAGCCTGCTGCTATCCACAAGGTAGCTGCTCAAGGTCAGCGACAGAGTGAGGTAGTGTCAGAGTACGTGACTTCGCACAACGTCAAGAGAATGATTGGCACTGATCTGAAGCACGATGAACACGATTCTAGCACAGAAGAGACATCAGCTTATCCCGGACCAGCAGGACACTGAGACCACAAAATGCTTGAGCCTGGATTTAGCTGAGTGATATGTGTGTCTAGGTGTTCAACAGGCACTGCAGAAAGCAGCGAGTAGCAGTGGCCAGTTGTGTCGTACCAACACACAGCCTGCCATGCAGGTAAGCAAATGCTTGCATCCATGCAGTTCGCCACATTGTTTCCTAGTGCACGCAAGCAATCACACAGCTTCAGGCCATGGCTCACGCAGCTTGTCAACTGAATCACCGCGCAACACGGCAGGGATCTTGGTTCGCAAAATGTCTACAACAGCGGGTACGTCAGCAATGATGTCAGCTTTGACTAGCTTGTTGAGGCATTCGTACGCACTGCACTCTTCCGGTGTCCATGTGTGATAACGCAGATCCGACGCATTCTGCGAGCAGCATTCAATGCACGATGCAAGGTATTAGGCAGAAGACCATGCGGGCATGTGTGTCCCTGATCACTGTGAACGAATACTGGGGGGCCCAGCACATCCAAATTCATATCCTTGTTGTACTGCTCGCAGATCACAGTGCAAGCAAGCAGTCGTTGTGTGATGGCGTATGAGTTTTGGAACTTGACACATGTCCGTTACGTATGGCAGGCAGTGCTTCGATACGCTTTGGCACAAACCTGGTCCTTACATCGTGTTGTTTTAACCAGAACAGACAAAGTCAAGGGTACAGGTTTGGCATATAGGGTACATGTTCTGGAGCATTGCATATAGCATGGGCAGCTGGACTGGAAAACTCAAGATCAGAGACATGGGTGTGTTTGTTCGGAGCTATGAAGGTCTGGAATCCATGGCATTTGCGAACGGCAGACTTGCAAGCCTGCACTCCCTCCCGGCATGACAACAGTCCGAAGCTACTGAGAACGAGAAGACATGCACTAGCGTGTCACAACTGCGCATCATCAGCAGTTTCCATGCACCCACCCTGAACTTGGCGAAGCGGTAGTGTTGTGGCCTCCATGCAAAGTGATGGATGTCTCCAATGGAGCGCGTGATGTTGTGGTAGAGCATGCTGAGTTTGGCCCACTCCCACTTGTACGGCAGCAACTCAAGCACCATGGCCCCGGGGGGCAGCAGCATGGAGGAGGCCATGATGGATGCATGGCGGCCCACCAGCACGCCCGCTCCGCTGATGGCTGCCAGGTGGCTGCCAAACGATGAGCCTGGGGCTAGGCTGACCACCAGCACCTGCAGAACGGCATTGAGCGCACATCAAGGTGCGACACACTGTGACAGTGGGCCATGCAGAACAGCAGTGCAAGATCGATTTCCGGCTCCTGACTGGGGTGCATGGTGCGCACTGGGGCATGGCGCTGCACCGACCTGCAATCCGTTCTCCGCTGCTACTTGCTCCAGGGCCTGCCTCAGCTCCTCGTGATTGGTGATGCCCGGGTACTTGTCCCCCGACGTGAGGATGAGCGTGATGACCCGAGGTAGGCCCGCCGCCGGGGTGCCCTGGGTCCAGGCAGGTGGACTGCCCAGGCCTGCCATTTGCCAGATAGCGTCCCTGCACCCGCGGAGCAGCACCGGCCTCATCAACTGGCAGTCAGAAACCACAGCACGCCAGAGTTGCCTCACATTGGTGCTACGGTGCCATGCGTGTCTTGTGCGGGCTGCATGCAGGCTGCCCTTGGCGAGGAGTGCATTCGTGTGCTGTTGGCCCAGGGGGGTGGCACAAACCTAACTCTTGACATGCAACGGGAGTAGCCCAGTTTCTTCACGGCAATGTCTTAAATGCCCCCAAGGGAGCTTACGCTCAGACTCTGGGCCCATTCTGAGCTGGTAAGGAACAGGGGGTATGAGGGAAGTCAAGGGTATTCATGGAAAGATGAGCCATCACGGAAAAATCGTTTTGCTGGCCAATGATGAGTCAGAACCAAGATCTAAACATTCCATTGTGACGGGCTCATTGAGAGCTACACAATGGCATACTCAGATGGGTCCACAAACGGCCCATGACCGGAGCTGGCAAAGGACTCTGACACTGGGAGCTGATTCAAACCTGAATAGTTGTATGTTTGTCCAAAGCTCTCATGAAAACTGAGCACAATGGCATGCTCAAAGTCTGTAATGGACCTGTAGATTGGCTGCCAGGTATGTGTGTGTGTGTGTGTGTGTGTGTGTGAGAGGGCCCCCCTGACCAAATGTGAGTTGTAGGTCGCCAAAAATAAGCGTGCACCCCTCCTGTTCTGGCCTGCCCGAATGACCATGGAATCGTGGATTCACCTGAATGCTCTGCCGTACTGCGGCTTTGCAAACTGTACCACATGTGTGGGGCTCACATAGCGCTGGCAGTTATCGTGCCGCCAGAGGTCCCCGTGGTCTGCGCTGACAAACCCACGCTTGGCTTGCGGGTGGGTGTACCTGCAACAAGCACATGCATGAAGCACGTCAGCTGGGGCCCTGTGCCACTCATTTCCTATCCGTCCCACCACACACAGGGGTCATCTGTACGTCCCACCTGTCATCGGCCACCAGTAGGTTCTCAATGACCAGCCAAGCCAGGTTATCGTAGGTGTAGAGCTCAGCGTAATCCACCAAGGTAGGCAGAACGCTGCCCTTGCGCACGGCTGGGCTGCACGCTGCTTGCAGAATCACCCTGAACCAGGGGCTGACGTCCCTGTTCATGTTAGGCATGACCAGTCGGTCCACTACTGGCTGCTGGCTGCCTGCACCCCGCACATGGGAGCGCCAGCTGCCTTCTGTGAGGACGCTGTACAGGGGAACCATGATCTCCGCCCAATGGCCCAAGTGGTCTGACATGCTCTGGAATGGGAAGTCCACCATGGCTGACACGCCTGGCAAGAAAGCCAGTCTAGATGCTGCAGCATGGGCGGGTAGGTCCAGAATGGGTATCCTTGTCAGCACCTGGCCCACGGACAGACCATCATCGAAGAGCTGTGAGTTAAGTACATCATCATGGTGGACAACGGCGAAGAAGCGATGATTATGCCACCACACGTTGTGATACACCCTGGCTCCAGGCAGCTTGCTCATGCTCGTGTACAGTTGAGAGATGGGAGCATAGGGCACGACTTGGGCCCATGCTGGCACAGATTTGGGGTCTGCAAAAGCCGAGTCTAGACTGGCTTCTTTTTCCACTTGCTCATCCTGTGCTGAGATGAAGCCAAGGCTCGTGACAAGCGTCAGGGTGACCGCGAAGGTCACCACTGATCGTGGTCCAACCATCAGGAGCACCGCATGAGCTGCGATCCAGACGCAAACGCGCAAGCTCTGTTGAGCTTCGCGTTAATCAGCAACGCGATCGGACTGAGTAACGCACGTTTTGATTTTTGAACAAGCCTTCTGCCCAAGCCCACAGAAACTCCTGGCATGCAGCAAAGCACAAAGGGCATCACCGGGGAAAGTCAAAAGCCCTGTAGTTAGCACCTGGCAGAGTATGCAACGCATCTCTAAAGGCCCCCGGCATGACAAGCCCCTGTTTGCCAATGGTTATCAACGCACGGCCTTGTGGCATTGAGTGGATATGGGTGTGGAGATACCTCTGTGAGTGGCTGAAACGGGCAGGCCTGATGGTGTCACAGGCCTATGGGGCTGCGCTATGTTGCCTGCATCACAACCATCATGCATGTCAAGGATTTTTGTCCATATCGCTACAAAGGAGCAGCTTGGCTCGCCTATGTGGCGATTTGAATTGGCCCCAGTGACCAGATGCCTGTGGTGGGCTTGTATCTCAATCATCAGACCATGCTGCAAGCGCAGTGCTTCAAGGCGTGTTATGTTGGGTCTGATATGATCTGATATACAGACTGTGACGTACGCATCAGGAGTGGCATGAGGAGCAACAGTTGTAGGGGCACTCATAAGGAGCACTCATCGTGTAGTACGTGAAGGCGTGTC
This sequence comes from Chloromonas sp. AAM2, assembly GCA_004335635.1. Classification (NCBI taxonomy): domain Eukaryota; kingdom Viridiplantae; phylum Chlorophyta; class Chlorophyceae; order Chlamydomonadales; family Chlamydomonadaceae; genus Chloromonas; species Chloromonas sp. AAM2. Next base: position 29,929 of record QAXH01006239.1, read on the forward strand.
CCATCTGTGTGTAATACATAATGGCCACCCGCCTCCTTGGGGAGGTAGCCAAGCCCTCCACCCCCCGAATGAGACAGCCGCAGCGCTTCGTTGGGCACTAGACACATGCCGCCTAATGTAGGTCACACCCGAGAACCCATCTCCGAGTTAACT
>QAXH01006241.1:0-16669 GCA_004335635.1 Chloromonas sp. AAM2
ACACACACACACACACACACACACACACACACACACACACACACACACACACACTTAAACACTTAAACACAGGTTTTTGCTGACACACAACGGTTCCAGCATCAGATTGACAGGAATTGTCCCAGGACTGGCAAACTTCTTTTTTTGTATGTTGTGCAGTTTACATACATACATTGGATAGTCCAACACAGACTTTGCATACTGGCATGGGTCATCGTGTGGCTGCAAGACATGCTGATACCTCATGTACTGCCCCAGTCATGTTCTGGGACAGTTTGTGTGAATAGGTCTGTATTACCGCCAGGAAGCATTGTGTGTCAGCAAAACATGTGTGTGTGTTTGTGTGTGTGAATCGCACATGGGGTGAACAGCGGGGTGAACATCGTGTTTTGTGGTAGACGGTGAACTGCCACTTCTTTCTAGGTTGGCACGTCCATCCCAAAGTGAAGACGATTGTAGCGTGACATGATGGTCAGGGCAGTGGGGATCAGGTTGCCTGCAGTGCTGCTGTGGGGGTGTGCCACAGCGGCCTTACACACTGCAGGGTGCACAGCCAGCCACACTGCCTATGGTGGCTGTCTGGATGGAGCCACTGTAATACGACTCTCTCTCCAGAGAGATGTATATAACCAGTTAAGGCTAAAAGGGTTAAGGGTAGAACCTTAAACCTTCAGTTCCCCACACTGGTTAGCAGAGTTTTCCAGTCACAATCTTGGATGTGTACATGCATCTGTCCATTTGAGCGGATTATGTGGATTATGTTGGATTATGCACACTGTACTCAGGGCTCAGACAGGGATTGTCCCAAAACTGGCAAACTTCATTTTTCGGTGGCACTGAGGCACCCATGGAGCTTACAAAATCATGGCATAGACAAGTAGATGAACAAAGCCAGGAAGATGGGGATGGTTACAATGCTTGCGAGGTAGGTGTAGAAGAGAAGAGCAGAAACCTGAAGCAGGCAGCAGCAGGTTAGGAGTCGACCGCATGTACTGACAAGGAGCGAACACAGTAAGAACAACACAGACAGCAGTACAAGGTGCAGGCACCAGCCTAAGCCAGACCAGCACAAGTAACAGGAGCTAAACATCAGTTCAGAAGGAGCAGGCAGGGCCTGCAGGAAAAGGCGGTGCCTATAAGGATGTATGTACCGTTGCATCATGCAGCGCTGCCTCACCTCTTGGTGACCGTTTTGATGCATGGCAGCCATTGTGTGCATGTTCATGGCCGTCGGGACTGCACTCTGCAAGCAAAACACCGGTCACACAACGGCATACGCAAGCAGTGACACGGAGGATAAAGGCTGCAACAATGTCCTGATGCGCAAATAGCATGTGCGTGGAAGGCCCTTTCAGAATACTGGTGAAAGTAAAGAAAGGCATGCCTTAAAGCGTTGTGATACAAATGCATCCAACGACTGGCTTGTGAACCTGTCGCTCACGTGCATGAGGAGCACCAGCTGGAAGACGGGGTCTGGCGAGCGGAACAGCCCAGCCCTGCACACACGAATGCACTCAACAGTACGTGAGTACATCATCCATGCAAGAGCCACAAAAGTGCTCAATGCTGAGTTATGACGGTTTGTGCTTACATGCACACTTCAACACTTTTGTTCGTGTGATGGACACGTGTGATGGATGCTTCATAAGTCTAGAAAAATGTATGCTCATTAGTCTTTTGGGTCTAACGGGGTTTGCAGATAGGCTAGTACTCCGAGGGGTGGCCATCATAGCGGTGCGTCATAATCCCCTTCACTTGTAGATTGGACAGGTTGGAGTCCCTCCCTGCGTATGCTAATCTTGTAGTGTTTGTGTAGTGGCTCATAGCTGTCTTCAGCCTCGCGACAGACTGGGCTGCAGGCCACGTCACGGACTGGTGCATATTCTTGCTGCTGCAGACTATTCCATACCGTCCTGCCGGAGATGCTTGCAAGCGCACCTGATAGCGCCCATGACTGCCAGCGTGCCCAGGACAGGCAGCACCAGCAAGCGGCACACACCCACACCGATGAAGGTCCGGATGGGCATGTCCACGGGACCAGGACCTGAGGCAACAGACAACACACTGAGTGCTGCACTGTCAGACAGTCATGCGGCACAATCAAGGGCAGGTCTGCAGTCCAACGGCACCTACATTTGATCCGCACAGTTTGACTTGGCTTCATCCATCCAGGTGCATGGGCTCAATCGATGTGCACAACCTTCATGTCAGGCTAGCACTGATTTCCTGCCACCCTCCACACTCACTGTGTGCAAGTGTCGCTCCAAGTACCAGCACCATGGAGGGCACACAGCAGTCGGCCAGAGAGCTGCACACGTCGCCCAACAGGTGCAGGGGGGCGCCCGGCCGGAAGATGGCGTCCTGGGGGCAAGCGCCACTGGTCAATGGTCGAGCATGTGCACACGATTAGTCATAGGTGAAGGGACAGGATGCATGCGTGCTCGTGTGAGGGTTTTTGTGTGCACAGGCGAAGGATGCATGCGTGGCCCGTGACACGTGGCCTTGTGTGCAAAAACTCCAGCCATACACCAAACAACGTAGTGTGCAAGGCAGGACGATGAATGCTTGAACGATGGCATACCAAGGCAGTGAGATGGGCGGAACACGAAAAATGACCAGATCAAGCAGAGTAGAGCACGATGTGCCTCAAAGATATCCAGCTGCCATCCCAGCTCACCTGAAGAGGGTGTATGCAGCCCACTATGACGCTGACCAGGCAGGCCAGCACAGGCGGTGACCCCGTCTCCCGGACCACCAGCTTGCCCACCCGCACGGCACGTCGCACGGACTCCGCCCTCGCCAGCCGCCGCGACAGGTTGCCTACGGGGCTGCTTGCCATGCGGGAGTAAGAGCGCTGCGCTGCAAAGGAGAGGGAGCTCCGGAGTGATAGCAGGCGCTGCCGCAGGCCACCCAGGGGTGACGGGAAATCACGTTCAACGAGAGGCGTCCCGTTAGCCATTAGCGGCGCACACGCCATTCCGTCAAGCACTTCCCGCTCCCGCGGATCGGCGTGCCAGCCTGATTGACTGGGGCGGAGAAAGCGGGGGAGGGAGAGGTGTGCGTGCCATGGCTCGTGTGGGCCCCGCACGCTCGGCAAACGGCGGAATGGCGAGGCATGCGTGCTCCAGTATAGGCCGCGTGCGAGGCTAGGAGAGGAATGCAGGCCCGCCTTGAAGACAGTATCCCTGGCAGCGCTTGATGGGGAGTCTGTCTCAGTTGGAATGTGGAGAGCAGGAGCCCAGAGCACCCGACGCCCGCCTGATAGGTCAGCCTGGATATTTACGCTGCTTAATTCAAGCGGCTGGCCCTTCGCTGTTCCCTTGGCATCGTGAATGACATGTTCTGCCTCTCCAGCACCAGCACCAGCTGAAGCACCACCTGGCCTGAGGTTGGAGTGACGGGCAGGGCTGACAACCAGCAAGGGTATGTGGTGCTCGCCTGCCGGAGCCGAGCTGACAACGCCATGCATGGTTGCATTCGTCATCACAGGTGGGCTTAACGCTACCCGAGGCAAAACAGGCATGCGACCCATTGCAGCAGGGTCATCTAGAAATGGTCCATGCCGCTGTGGCTCAACGCCCACTACATGTTGATCAGTTGGCTGCAGGGCAGACTGGGTCTGCAATGAGCTTGCCTGGGCTGTAATTCCTGGTGTGACTAGCAGCGCTAGATCGTGTGCTATTGGCAGTCCTCCATAGCTTTGCGACCGCAACGGCCTTGCAGCTGCAGATGCTGCGATGATGGTGTTTTGGAACGGGTTGACAGGGCTTTCCTGGCCCGGCAGTGTGGCACGCCTGGGGACCGCAGCCAGATTGGTAGCAGGAGTGCTGTAGTCGCCACAAACCTGCTCTGAAGTGTTTGCCGAGTGACTGGCTATTCTCAGCCTGCTCGGAGTCAGCTCTCCCATAAGTCTGGCTGTGCCACTACGTTCACTGGCTGAGTCCGCAGTCTGCGGGCTGTGCGGGCTGTGCAGTGGCCGCAGCATACCCTGCCAAGGCCCTGCCTGGCCCGGCATTACCAGGGTGTGGTCAACGTGCACAGCTGCCTGGCTACCCACGTGCCCGAACAGTAAGGGCACATCTTGACGTTCAATCTTATTCTCCAATTCAACAGCATCACCGGTTGCCCTCTGCTGTGACTGCTCCTCTGCCGGCCGGTGTTGCTGCTGCTGCTGTTGTTGCCGCAGGTCTTGCTGCTCTTTGCTGCTGATATCCTTATCCATTGCCCCGATGGCGATCAGCCTGCTGGCCTCAGTCTGACTGGAGGCACTCTGATGGCTGGAGTGGCCCTGCAGGGCCTGACCGCCCTCCGACACCTGTGAGGGGGTGATCGGCTGCAGGTGAGGTAGTGCAGGGATGAATGTCAGTGCAAACCTGTTATCAATTCAACGGTCAGGGCACGTGTGTCAGGGGACGGCACTGTCCTTTTCAATATTGTTGCCAACCCTAACCCTGACCCTAACCCTAACCCTAAAATGCCAGACCAGATGTGAATGACAAGTGTTAGAGCAGATACGAGCGCCAAATGAGCGACAGGTGAGGCTAGAAGTCAGAGCAGATGTTGATGAGGTCAAACTGAGGCATGGTTGAAGCTGCGGACTTTGCAATATGCTTGAATTGCATATACCCTTGTGCCATGAGACTGTGAAACTGACTCATTGGTGGATTGAACAAATCGGTGACTGGTAGACTAACTCACCTTAAGCATCTTGAACCCGAGCAGTGCTTGCATTGGGATTGCCACCAACAGTCCCACGCTCACGTAGGCGACAGCCAGAGAGGAGGCCTGAGACAAAGCACGTGCGCCACACAAATCAACAAGCCACATCAAACAGATGCTTCAAAAGCAGTCACCACTGGCGACACAGCATGGATGTCGAGACGCCTGCGCTTCCACTGACCATGCACATGGCGTACGAGCACGGCTCAACACGACCATCCAGCTCGCTTCCTGCCAGCTCCCTTACATGACCCCTGGCCAGTGCCCGCTCACACCCTCCGTCTCAACTTGCCAGCATCGTCATCATTACATGGCATTCCCAGGCTTGTCCAAACATCATCCCTCCAAACCAGCCTGTCCTGAAAGTTGCTCCATCCATGGTTCGTGACCCAGTCGTCAAGGCGACCGGATCCTAGGTTGGCCCAGAACGCCGCCTGAACTGCCCTGCTTGCCCGGATGGATCAGCCGCACACCTTGGCTGCATCCATGTCATGCAGGAGGCCCTGTGTGCCGCCCGCCAGCGCAGACAGCAGCACGAGCGGCAGCGTGAACACATTGCCTGAAGCAGTGCCAAGCGTGCTGCCACGCTCAAACCAACGACAGAGTGCAGTTGCTTCACAGGGTGCCATATGATGTGACAGTGACAGGGCAGGTGCAGAATGCTGGCAGGCTCGGTCTGAGAAAACAGCGGTTCCAGTGCTTCTTCTGCCGCTGTAAGAGCCTGCTTCTGACCATTGACCATAGATAGATTTTGCCTGACATGCTAGGCTGAGACTGCCCTACCATGTGCCCTGCCATATGCCCTACCATGTGCCCTGCCATGTGCCCTGCCATGTGCCCTGCCATGTGCCCTGCCATGTGCCCTGCCATGTGCCCTACCATGTGCCCTGCCATGTGCCCTGCCATGTACCCTGCCATGTGCCCTGCCATGTACCCTGCCATGTGCCCTACCATGTGCCCTACCATGTGCCCTGCCATGTGCCCTGCCATGTGCCCTGCCATGTGCCCTGCCATGTGCCTTATCACGTGCCTGACTCACCCAGGCCTGTGCAAAGCACCACATGGTTACTGAACCAACCCGGCGGGCGCAGCAGCAACTGACAGCAACCCAGAGCGAGGCCAAGTAACGTCCTGCACACATCAGCACACATGCCACGCCAGTCACAGCAGATGCCAGGGCTGCGACACGTCATCAACAGAAACAAAAGCTGCTGTACGCAGTGGTGGCAGCTTGCACTCGCGTCCACGCTCATGTTACCACCTTGTCCGTCCGGTCCCACAGTGTGTTGGTCATGCTCGCTGGCCACCCACTACTGCATGACTAAAGATTCCGTTTTCAGCTACGTTGAGGTGCAGCCAATACAACCTGGCTCCGTGCTGCATATGCCATATATTCATCAGATCATCTTCCTGGCTACCCATGCTGGACCATGCAGGAGCTTGTGAGTTGTGGCAGTTAGCCTGAGGCTTGGCTGCGCCTGCTTGGCCCCATCACAGAGTCACTCACGTCACCTGCACACGGTGTGGAACCACGCGCACGTGTGTCAGAACAAACACTGGACTCTGGACTCGCACAACACGCAGGAGCGGGGTGAATGCTTCAGATGACGGGTAAAATCCGTGCAGCGGGATAGGCCGGTGCGGGCGGGGTAACCGTGTCAGCACCGGCTTGTGGTTGGATGCTGAGCGCACTGGTCCAGCCAACATACATTTGCTGACAAACGCTCCACGCATCATGCGCTGTTGCAGTCCTTGTGAAGCTGGCACAAACGATGTATTGGTGCTGCCTATCCTTGTCCACTTGCTCACCAATATGTTGCCTATCAGGGGCCACCAGTGCACCAGCGTGGCCGGGCGCACGGCGGGGCCAAGGCTCGCGAAGATCAGTGCAGGGCTGCGGGCGGCAGGGGACGAGCGGGCGGTGCCCGGGGCGGTCTGTCCTGACTATCGGGTTTGGCTAACCCATGCTCAAGTGTTGGCTAACCCATGCTCAAGTGTTGGCTAACCCATGCTCAAGTGTTGGCTAACCCATGCCCAGTCTGTGTGCGTCACGTCTAGTTGGCCGAGTTGCCCACGCGTGCCCACCCATGGCCTAGCTCAGCCATGCACCAATCACGATGGGCACTCCAACAAATTTGCGTGTTTAGGATGTTATCCATGCGCATGTCTGACGGGTGCCATGAGCGGCGCTCCAGTGACACGCACCTGAACACGAAGTACACAGCCCCGCCCAGGGTGCGCCGGCCCTCGCTGGTCAGCAGCCCCTGCGCACACGACACCCGCGCTCAGTAACCGCCAGCAGCAGCAGCAGCAGCAGCAGTAGCAGTAGCAGCAGCACACTACTGTTGCCAACAGTGTCTTGTGTCACCCGGCAGGTCCCCACAAATACGTATCAAGCGCCTGCTGCTTGGAAACAAAGATTAATGGCTGTTTGCTGATTCTGACGTTCCAAATCACGTCTACAAGTGCCATGTCTGTCCTTATCAAGACCAGTGCAGCCAAACTGCTGTACGTTTATGTCTCCCTTGGGCAATTGCACTATCAAATGAGCTTTACCACTTAGTGGTGCCCTGCACTAGCGCTGACTGTCTTTATCATCATCAGTGCCAGCAGAGGCTGCAGTATACTGCTTCTCATGAGATCTGCGCTGAGAATCCGCCTTGGGATAGTGGCACCATCAAAGGCTTGACAGATGGGCTGTATCATTAAGTGGCGTTCCTTCCTTACCTTACGCACAGCCAGAATAGCAGCAGCACACCTGCAGGCCACGCAGACCGAAGCTCATTTGAACGTTCAATCACAACCAAGTTCAAGTGCAGCTGAATCACAATCAAGTCCTGCAACTGAAGTGGCTAGCAATTGGACTGCGCTTGGTCTTGGTGGAACCGCAGAAGCCTGTCCTGACGCGGGGGAAAAGCAGAAGGCCAACACCTCCGACAGGCCGACAGGTGGCCGAGACCGCCAGTACCATCGTGCAGAGCAGGCTGGACCCAAAGCACGCCTTTGAATATGTGGGGCACAAAGCACGGTTTCAAACCCATAGTAGCCTGGCAAGAGAGCAGGTGGCTGAGAGCACTACTGTGCATATGCACGGACTCCGCTTGTACTCAGATGCGCTTAAACGAAAGCTGAGTCCAGGAACAACTCTGTGCATCATATGCATAGGTACAGGCTGCTCATTATGCACTCACATGAGCACCACCTGCCCCATGGGCTGGATGGCAGCAGCCACGACATGCAGGAACAGCCCCATGTGAAGTAGCTGTGGGCTTCCACTTGGTCAGGGCCAGGAATATCCTTCGGGTGCTAGCTCCTGGTGCGTTCACTTGCGTGACCATGCATGGCTACTTGCAGACCTGAAGGCAGCTTGTTCATGCAGGTGCGTTTGCTTGAGCTTGCTCTGTCGGTGATTGATTTGTCAGGAGTTGGCCATGTGACACACGTCGAGTTCGTCATAGCCAGTCATAGCTCAAAGTGCACGTCAACGCCATCGGTCTTCTTACGATCACACCACGGGGCAAAAGGACCGTACACCAATACAGCGTAGTTTCTTCCACTCAAAGCAGTGCGTGCGCGGTCTCTGCATCTGCATGCCTCGCCGCGCTGAACCCTGCGCCACATCTCATATTTTGTCCGAGATGGAAGCATGTTGATGCCTTTAAAAGAAAATGATGTTTTAAGCTTTGATACTACAAGGCTAGCTGTTTCCTCAAGATTGCTTGCAGCATGGTCAGCCCTACCTGTGTCAGGAAGTTAACATTAACCCTTACCCCAGACAATTTGTCCAATTGTTTTCTGTGTTCATGCAACTACATGGATTTGAGCAAGCCGACGCAAAAAGACGATTATAATAATGTAAGTGCCGTTGATTGCTCCCATCAATCAGAAGTGACTGAAGAACTGCCGCTGAGCGATGCTTTGGGTGGGGGCTGCAACACTTACTGACACTTGCCTCAATCTTTGCGAGCCTGAAGCCTCTTGCCAGCTCAAAGTACAAGCCTGACAGGGTCCCTCAAGGCACCACGGCTTGTATGATGATACCGAAATGCTGGTTACAGCTTACAACAGCCGTCTGTCCGTACTGTCGCACAGCTGTGAGGCAGTACACCAGAAGTTTGCTTGTACATCAGAAGCAATCGTTCACATCTGGAGAGGAGCGCCTTCTGGCGTTGTGAAGTAGCACAGAGAGAACTGACGCTTGCATGGGGCGGCGGGTGGAATGTGCAGCTCAATCAAGTTTGGATACCATTCAGTGAGTGACTGGATATCCTAGTCAGGGATATCCTTCGATACAGCAGAGATGCCATCCCGTCTGGGACGTGCTGGCATTGGTGAATCGCATTGGTGAATCAGGGAATAAAAATGTAGCCGTTGGCAAGGGTATGGCGCCTGGCAAGGGTATGGCGCCTGGCAAGGGTATGGCACCTGACGTCTTTGGCTCAGTATCAGGACTTGCAGGGTACGTGAAGTGTCGTCATTACTGTAACCAAGTGTAAGCCATGCACGACGCCCTAGCGCTCAATCACTACGCAAGTAATGTACAGGTACAAGAGCAAGCTTGTGCTGATAGCGATGAATACTACTCCTACTCGGGCCCTGGCAAACACAGGAGCAGCACGTGCATAGCAGCGTGGCAACGCCAAGAACAACTGTCAAGAACCTCAACGCTTGCTGGTACTGGATGCCAAGCGACTTGGCAAGGGTGTCCTGACAGCCCTATGGCCTCAGCAGATTAGTGTACGTACACAGCCTGCGGTGGTACATGCAGCCAGTGGTGGGCACAGCTTGATGGTACAAGGACACGAAGAAAACGTAATCCGTGCGTGTTGCTGCTTTGAGATCCTCAGCGCAACACACTATGCAACAGGGTCCAACTCCCCTTAGCAACTTGGAAGGCGCCTCTCCACAGATGCCAATCAAAGTGTTGCTCTCTCGTACCAATCACCAGCCAACGTGATGAATTGAACAACCGACATTATGGTACATGGCACGTTTTTGGTCGGCAGCAGTTGACTGCCACTCTGATGAATTGTAAGGTACACACGAAATAGCACGCATCTGCGCTTCAGGCCCTAACTCATGCGCGTGTGCTTGTGAAGAGGTGGGCAGCATTCGACACCTCAAAGCCATCTCTGCGGTGCCATTCTTGCAACTCAGTCTCCTGCGCACGGACCAAAACACATGGCATGTCAGTTTAAGAGCAGTGAAGCACATTCCCATTCTGAGTTCAGCCAGTTTTCAATCTCTTCTTCTGCATGCAGCCTACTCGACCTTAGTCTTGCAACCATTTTGTTCGTTCACAACACACCCATACACATGTTTGTGCAACCATGCTACCACATGCAAGGCCCCCCTGCAGCTCCATGCATTGTGGCTGGTGCATTGGGTATTGAGTGCATCCATTGCATCCTCTGCATCCAAAGCGTCACCGCACCTGCATGGCCGCGAACTGGGGCATGGCTGCACGCTCGACCAGCTCTAGGTAGGCGCCCGGCACCACCGACCGGCCGCCTGTGGCAAAGGCACGCTTCACCGGATCTGACATGGTCGAGCATTGCCTCAGCAGCCCATCGCCACTGACCTTGATCAAACCTGCAACCACGTGATCAAGTCGTGACCAGCAAAGTAGCTTGCTATGATGGACCTGCAAACACAAGTCTGTCAAGGCGCATGCAAGTGCACGGTACCATCACAAAGCCAAATAAAAAATAAATTCATGTGTCCGTACTCCTGACTGCTCAATGGTTGAACTTGAACCAGTGGTATCGCCTAGGTGCAGCATGCACCTGTCTCTTTGCATGATGGCCAATCCAGCCAATGGCCGTCGTTCCTTACCGCCATCCTGATTCATGGGTAGCCCGCAGTCCGCCACCATGCGCGCTGCATCCTCAAGGCTGACCATCGCCCCTTCCTCCGCACGTTTATCCGTTACCGACGCATGACGCATGCGGTGAACTGCCAGGGCGGTGTGGTTGAGTGCATACCCATGCGCCATCACCCTGCAGGCAGGCACCAACGTGACACACACACACACACACTGGTGTGTGCTGCTTTGCTGTCATGCCAAGCCCATGGCCACCTTGCCAGGCCTGTCCACGCATGAGTCAACTGCGAGCAACCATGGCTGCTGTACAGGCTGATCAGGCCTTTGATGGCAACAGCAAGGGTTGCAAGCCAGCATCTACACCCGCAAACTCGCATAAAGAGCAGCACGCCTGAATTTCATGCCGTCAACACAGCACAACCACTATTAGCTTTAGCCATGGCCTGCTCGCTTGCTTTGCCTTCAGCTGCCTATCACTAAGTAAAACGAACGATCGCCTTGATTCTTGCGTCACAAAGATGCATGCATGAGACCTGGGCACCACAGTGGACATTCCCTGATTCCCTGATTCCCTGATCCCCTGATCCCTGGCTCTCGCTTGCCCAGCCATGCGCACCGCTGCCGTACCATGCTGCATAGTCGCTTTCTTCCAGCAGTGCATCGTAATCCTCTTTGTCTATGTCCTCCCAGGGTGTCCAGTTGGGCTCCCCGGGGGTCGTCCCGCACATGCATGCCACCGCCACCTGAGCGGGACCCAGCTGAAGGCCCTCTGTGCGCTTGTGGATGATGGCCTGGCTGCCCGGGGACAGCTCATGCACCTGAAAGACAATGAAACAATGTACAAAGTAAGCAAGCGTTTGCCAGTGTGAAGGGTCAAAGAGGAGTCTCCATATCATGTTGCACGTGAACAAAGAGTTGAGGTAGTGTGTTACATGTGTGGTGTGATTGTTTGAATTCGTCTGGGAATGTTGGCCTAGCCTCCGTTGCCTGTTGAAGGCCTGGTGTGCGAAGGCTCCCTTTGATCACGGGACGTGTCGTGCACAGAATGGCGCGCCTTTGCGCGTGCAATCTGGCCTTCAACAAACCTGAGTGCATGCAAGATGTCAAGTGAGCTTACCTTGATTTCGGATACGAAGATCCTAGGCAAGGGATGGAGTCCGTTATGGCGATGCCCAGGCAGGCTTGACGTGTGTGAGAACCATGCCGCTGTCAGCTTCTTTGCTGGAAACTGCAGGCCCTCCTCTGCTTGTACGTAGCCCAGCTCGTGCAGCACTGAGGCGAGGCTAGCGATGCCCAGCCCAGGCAGGCCAAGGGTGCGGTATGCCTGCACAGAGGTGGGGTAGCGCAGAAACAGGTTACAAGGCAGTGAGGCACACAAAGGCAGCGAGGCAAGTCACCGCTTCCAATCATGTCATCACTGCCAAGCCTCAAATACTGGCACACCCTGGCTAACTTGCCTTCACTATGCATCTCAAACCATTACCAGGCCATGCATCATCATGCCAGGCCATGCACTTGTCCATGCAAAACAATGGAGCACTGGAGAGTGAAGCTCACTAAGCCAGCTATGAAAGATGTGAAATGCAGATGGCTTGGGATGCTCTGCAACCCAACTCTGAGATGTTTACTGCACCCTTGGACAGCTTCTCTCTTCAGCCTTGCATCAGTGCAGGCCACTGTAGCAGTATGTAGGAGTTGCAGCTGTTCTAGAAGGCTATCTGTGCCTGGCTGCACTTCATCTGTTGCTCACAAAGTGGTCGTGGGCTATTGTGTTTGGAGCAATGTGGCCGTCATCGACCAGAGCAGCCACACTGAGACCGGCTGAAGGCGTGCAGTCCAGGTACGTTTCCAGAGAGCGACCAAGCAGGGCATGCGTCAACGGCTGTGCCTGCATTGGCAGGTGATGGGTCAGTGTGCAATGTCATACTGCCAGGGCTGGTGGAAAGGCTGCATTGACAGGTGGGAGTCTCACAGTAACATCAACCGTCGCAGTCAGTAGAAGCCGTTGAGTTTCCTTGTGCTGTGTTTGGGATTCTGCGTGCAAGAAGGCCCAAGGTGTCACCTGTGATGAGCTGCTGAGCAGGCTGTCCAGGAGAACTCTGCCTCCGGCACGCAATCTAGAGGCCTGCAAGTCGTTGTGCCGGTTGCTGGTAGCTGCCAGCACAATGCTGCGGTCCCTGCCGCACGCAGCCCGCCTAAACAAGTGTCGAGGTCCTGAGTAGCGGAGTATTTGCATCGTTTGCTACCTTGCCTCGGGTCTTAGCGCCTTGAATTCTGTGCCCGCGCGTACGACGAACTGCTTGTTTCATCAAATGCGTCTCCAATCCTCTTCGTTCTCTAGGGTTTGTTAGGGCTGACGCGGTGTGATGTCACAAACACGTGTTCAGGTTGGACACAGGGTTGGTCTTCCCTTGTTCTACGTGACACATTGGCGAGTGGCATAATGAAGACTGTGTAATATACCAACATGCTTTTGCTGACGATACGTAGCAATGCCAGTCAGACCGTTGCTGCGTGTAGCTATTACCGTAGGTAAGGCTAACCCTGACAACCTAAACAAGTGTCACCTTTGTGTCGCTGCACAAGTTACAAGGAGGGAGTGCACACCATGAAGCACGTCCAACGCAAACATCAACTGATTGCGCAAACTGCAAAAATTTTCTCCTAGTAAAGGGGAATCTGACCGTGTCAGCAAGAGATGGTGAGGCCCTTGTGGCCATCACCCCACAGAACGCCTTCCGAAAGCATCCCGCAAGCCACTTTTGATACTAACTGGAAATGGTGCAGCCTTTTGTGCGGTATTCTCTCTCACCACGTAACCCAGTAAACTACCGCGTGCAGTTGTAGCCTCAATCATCCCAGGGCAGGATGAGCTAGGCACCTGCTAACCACAAGCATGAATACTGGCTGCTGAAGCTGGCCTTCTGCCTTAACCTGCCAACCAGAGGTTACACCTGTATTCTGCTAGCAGCACATGAGCATATACCGGTCAGTACAGTCGTCCCACATGTGCTGAGCATGAGCATCAGTGATGGTTGAGCAGAAGGCGGCCCAAAGCACAGAAACGCTGAGAAGCCCTGTGATATCGACGACAGACTAAGCTTTTGTCTGCCATGGACGAAGACCATACCAATCCAATACCTGGTCAGGCTCATACCAGGCCAAACCATCATCAGGCCGAGGAAAAGCCAAACTACTTGTCACGGGAAAACAAGGCCACTGTCAAGCCGCACCCTCATCCAACCAACACCTTGCCGACTCAATGTTAGACCTAGTCATGATCAAGCCAACATCAGGCCCGATCATCATAAAGCCAACATCAGGCCAAACTGTCATAATCCAACACCAGGCCAAACTGTCATAATCCAACATCAATCCAACATCAGGCCAAACTCCCATCAGGCCAATCAACATCAAGCCAACACCAGGCCAAAACCAACAACAAGCACAGCCAACGTCAGGCCAAACGTGCAAACGCCAGCAAAGTTGAGTGTGAAGTTGACAGCCATCAGCATGAGGAATGCATGGGTTGGACAGACACGTTGCCGCTGCACTCAATTGCTTTACTGGTTTTTAGCGTGCCTGCCACCTTGCGGTCTCAGAACCATGGTCAGTCCTGCGCACCAATCAGCTCAGGTGCATGATCCACTGCCTGGCTGGTTCGCCAAGGCATTGCAGGCCCGCTTGCATGCAAGAGCAAAGCCACAGCAATCGATGAGTAGATAGACAGATTTGCACAAGTATAGCACCAGCCGCGTGGCTTCAAGCACAGCAACAAGTTTCAGTCCCCTCCAATCTGAAGATCACAGTTGGCCACGTGGGGATTCGAGCATCAACCATCTACACTCCACCTGGCAAGCAAGTACACTCGACCAGTTTGCACGAGATTGCCCACAGGCTTCTACCAAGCGCGCAGCTACCCTACACCCTGACTTTGCCCCTTCCAGGACTCCTGGTAATCCGTTGATTGATCGAGTCATTTTGTCTGTGTATGAACCTGTTGAGCTGTCCAAGAATCCCTGGCAAACCATAGATACAGATAAATAATCCAAACGGTTGGTGGCAGCAACACCGTAACTCTCAATTGCATGGAATTCAAGCAAGGTGCACTGCAAGCACTGCCTGTCATTTCGCCGCTTTATCCTCACGTATGACCCACACTGCTGAATTCCAATGTCTGTTGTGCAAGTTAAGCACTAACACAAGTAGTAGGTGCACCTGGCTGTACTTGTGCAGGCTTGAGCCCACTTAGATATCAATCACGCATGAACTTGAAGGCAGGCATTCGTAAGGCGAGGTTGAAATTTGGGCGAGGTTGACACCTTGTCCCTGTTGCCACACTGGTTCCAGCGCTATTCCAGTAAATTGTCCCAGAACTGGCAAACATCTTTTTTTTGTTCGATGTTACTTGGTCATGCCCGCACAAGCAGGAAGCTAGCAGCAGCACAAGCACAGTGTGCAGGGTCCAGCACGTCACGCTCAAGTGATTCGCAAGCCCACCAAAGTGTGCAGTGCCCCCGGCCCGGTGCTTCCCTGGTGAGTATTCAAAGCAGCAGCTGCTGCTGGCCAAGTGGCAAGTGTTTGAGAAAACTCAATTTCCCCGCTTTAAGCCAACATGTCAACGACCCCCTGACTGCTCATATCCCCCAGTGAGAGTACTGCACTGTGTAATCGATTCAGAGAGTGTTGCAGTTGTGAGTTCCAAGTGGTGGTGAGAACGAACCCAACTGCTATCATTGCGTACAATGCGCTCCACGTCTGTTGCCTCCATTCCCCAAAGTTCAGAGGAACTCAAAACTCTCCCATGGCTGTATGATTCGGGTACAAAGTCAAGTGTGCATCATTGCTGGCCACGCCTTCATGGCATGGACGTCTGCATCAACCAGCCTTTCTCTGTGCTGCTCAACACCACGCACCATGCACAGGCTTCATGACAAACGATTCTGTCACGTTGGGCGTCCCATTGAGCTTTTGGTCAGCTCTGTGAGTGCATGCACTCGCTTTAATCGCCGTTCTGTGCTCTCAGAAGAGCGGTTCTTGTTGCAGCGGCCTGCAATTGTCGCCACCTGAAATCAGAGCGCCATGGCGGCTCCTGCCAATCCCATCACCGTTACAAATCACCTCTGTGGCCGGGTGCTCTGAGAAGGGCGGACCTTACTGCCATGCAACGACTTGTAATCGTCATGGCTGACGTGCAGGTCCAATCTGCAGATCACCAAGGTCACGTGGGCTCACCAGCTGCGAACCCACTCCCTGCTCTCCGTCATGTGGGCCCGGCATGCCTTGAAGGGCATCCAGGGGCACACCACATTCGCATAGATGCCTACTACAATGCCCAAGATCGCTCCCTTGCAGTAGTATGCGCCGGAGACGTAGGTCAGTGCAGCACCCACCAGACCACAGACAGGGGTGGGCTTTGCACCTGCACAAGCACCAGAACAACAACAGAAACTGAGCAAGAGATGACGGTCACCAACAAGCACACACTTGTCTGTCATTAACTGATCAATAACTGAGTTGCACCAGACAAGACGAGCTGCACAGCTGGTCAGCTCCTGCCGACAAGTCAGACATGCCATGACTGCTCAACAACCGCTTGAACTCATTAGTTGTCTTGCGACCTTCAAGGCTTGCATTTAAAGACGCCAAACCTACCAGTATCAGCGGGCACGTCCAGAGTGAGCAATGGCACTGCAGGTGTGGGCAGCCCAATCTCCTGCTCAAGTGCAGGCAGCACCTCCGCCACCTCCAGCTGCTCCTCGGGTTGCTCTGGCAGCTTTGGCAGGGCAGTTGGCTGCTCGGGCAGTTGAAGGACAGCAGACTGTTCACACACCTGGGATTGCATCTCGGGCAGTTGGATTCCAGTAAACGGCTGAGAGAGCGGGGACGCCAGCTCGAGTCCAGTAAGTGGCTGAGAGAGCGGGGACGCCAGCTGGAATCCAGTAAGTGGCTGAGAGAGCGGGGACGCCAGCTCGAGTCCAGTAAGTGGCTGAGAGAGCGGGGACGCCAGCTCGAGTCCAGTAAATGTCTGGGACAGTGGGGACGCCAGCTCGAGTCCAGCAAACGGCTGGGACAGTGGGGACGCCAGCTCGAGTCCAGCAAACGGCTGGGACAGCGGGGACGCCA
>QAXH01006241.1:20250-48481 GCA_004335635.1 Chloromonas sp. AAM2
CCCCCCACAGTTTTACCCTGTAGTGGCTGCTGGTTTGTGTGTGTGCATGTGTGGAAGATGGGGGGGGGGTAAGGATCTGATTGTGGTACTTCAGTCAGTCAACAGTGTGCTTGGACAGTACAGCTCAAGCGGACCTGCCTCCTGTGTGTGGCCCGTGTGCGCAGGCCTGCACGTAGATGGTCAACCTGATATTGTGGTTGAAGTGGCGGTGACTCAGCCCACACCCGACCTCCAGGGGAAGATGGTGATGTGGGTAACCCCCAGGCCGCTCGGAGGCGGGGCCGCACTAGCCATTGGCATTGATGTCAAAAGGGCTCCGAACGGCTTGTTACTTCTGTCAGCTTACCAGGCCTCCCGCCCCCGGCCCGGTGCCAACGCTACAGTGACACCACCGCAGCAATTTGGGGAGGACACCAACTGCAAGCATCAAGGAGACGCCAGGTGTTTTGTTCTCTGTTGAACTGAAGCAAGGGGTTTTGCACACGGGCAGGGTCGTTGTTACAGCTATACCCTCAAATTTTCCTCAAGATCAGAAAATATTGCCCCGATGCTCCGGTTTCCACACTTTGCCAGCTGCTAGATGACTCTGCTGGCTGCAAAGTGCAAGGTCCTCAAGTCCGGAGCATCGGGGCAACCCCATCTTGCCATCTCTAGATGTGCCATGTGACATACAGTAGACGTACACAGTAAATTTGGGGGTTTCCCATGGCCGACTGGCAGTCGCAAGGCTATGCTAAAGTAGCGGTCTTGAAGACAATATGGCTAACGTTGTCATGCAGCAACCCATGACCCAGCGGCTGAGCACGCAGCCTTTTATATCTTTTTATATCCATAGCGGCCAATGAAGACCATCGATATGTGAAAACGGACCTTGTTGAAGGTTTCCCCACACCCCTGTTACCTGCCTTCCCAAGTTCACCCCGTGTGGGATAGACACACACACCTGTGACACATCTGCAAACCCCACACTGAACCCAATCACACTTGGCCCCCACAGCACACATCACCAACACTGGTTCCTGCCGGTATTGACAGGAATTGTCCCAGAACTGGCAAACTGTTTTTTTTTTTTGCGAATGTGTTGTCACGACGCATCATTTATTGTGAACCCAGCAGCACACTGTTCAGCTCGTGATGGCCTTTGTTGTGTGCTGCCCTTTTAAACACCATTTATCCCAGCTTGTGTTGTTGTTGCATTTTGAACAACTGCTCGGCCCAAGCTCGTGTACCAATGCTGCGTATGCGCATGCATGTGCCCTCCCAGGTTCTTCATGTGGATCCGGCTCTATCCGCTGGTGCGAGAGTACTAAAACTTATGGTTCATCGCCTATCTGACGCTTGGCCTGGCTTTCTGGGGGTTCCTTGGTGGCCTGTTGGCCTTCTTCTATATGTGGCCCTGGAATGCCGCTGCCAGTGCTATCGCACGGTTAAGGGCTCCGTGGTGCGCAGTGCCCATTGACCTCTTCCGCATGTTGCGGCAGGCCCGCAAACTCCGACTCGAGGTGCATTGAGTCAGCCCGGAGGGTCCAGCAGGACATCTTTGTGCAGCAAAGGGCAGGAGCCCGGAAACCCATCCTTTGGGCAGCCAGCTATGGTTATAAGCTGATGACTGGGATTGCAGGGGTTACATTTGGGTCATTCTCAGTGCCGAACTAACCTGTTGAGAGGGGGCTAACCTGGTCATCTCGCGCTGGATACAGCAATCATGACAAATAATATCAATTGAATGACAAATTCAATAGTATCAAATGGGGTCATGGGCAAGAAGCATAAAAGGACCGCATCGCAAAGCATGTGCACTCCGCACAACATAGCAAGGGTTTAGGAATGTGTGGCATGTCACAGCTAGCCACAACGACATGTTGTCGTGCAAGTTGCATGGTGTTATTTGTACAGACGGTCCTAGATGCCTGACGTCATTTCTGGTCGCGAACATACAACATACACCGAAGGCCTTCAGCACATGACACAACCGTGCATCATGTTTACATTTCTGCTGGTGCGCTGGTTGCATGGCATGCGTCAACGCTTTCAGCATATGACGCAACCGTGCATCATGTCTGCTGGTGTGCTGGTTGCATGGCATGCGTCAAGGCCTTATCTGGTCCAGGCTACGTGACTGCTACCACATAGCCTTAAGACAACAGGTTGACCCTAGGTGACATGCACTGCACCTGGTCTGCACAGAGAGGCCGGAACAAGGGATGTATGGAGCTTTCGGCAAGTTTCATGTGTCTGCATTGCCCTGCATACTGCATTGTGCCGTGTGCTATGTACGGCGCACTCGGCAATGAAGCATTCGCTTTCCTTTTGCGAAATTTGAGTGAGTGATTCATGCACTCAACAGGAGTGTGGTGTCTGCAGCCACATGCCTGGTGGTGGTGTAGTATGGGGCCATTGAGTCCTGGTCTGAACCTATGGCTGGCCTGTACACATTGATGCTGATGTTGTCAGCGGTCTCAAACTTTGCATAGTCATGATATGTAGGGGGCACGCTGGCATCTGCCGGCACCATGATGCGTTTCATAAATTTTTTTGCAGCGTCAGCAACACAACGTCAGCAACACATCCCAGTATCAGATGACACTAACCCAACATCACACTTTGCACACTTTCACCACCATAAAAACTTAGTATGAACAAACCCAGACAACTGACAGCCTCATCACGGTTCCAAAGCGCTGGGTGGCCGTGCGCAAAAAACAATCTGCAACACACTCAGCAATTGATGTCAGCCTGGTGTAACCAAACTACCTGATGGTAGGTACCAGGCATGGTCGTACTGTCTACAACGCATGCTCAAGGCGCACCCGAACACACTCACCAGTCCGACACTGCGAATCTCACTGTCTGATTGGACGTAATGACTGTTTTACGCGCATGAAATCCCGATTTTGGCAGCCTCGTGACCCGCTGACCTAATTTCCAGGCATGTTGGGTTGGTCATGCAGCCGTCGGGCACATTGGGCGGGTCGCTGGGCCCGAGCTGCTCATGCAAACCATGCTCATGCACACATCAGACCTATTCATGCATGGCATGCAGGCGGCACGGTTTCGTGATGCGCTTCAGTCCCATGACCATGCGCCACACATGTGATCCGCACGGTGTGGCCCACGTCACAATGCCTCGACAAATCCACTTGATGCGTGCTATGTTCACCTGGCTGCAGCAGGTTTGATCTCATGGGTGCGTGAAACCACTGAGATCATTGAGACTTGCCACCCAAGAGGCACACAATGGTGCAAACAGGATCTGCCAACAGGACCATCATTGCCATGCACTGTGATCTCATGCCATGCTGCGGAGTACCGACACGGATTTTGACAAGGGAGAACAAGGGCTGCCCGTGTGGCCCAACGTGTACTTGTTGAAACTTGTTGCTATTTGTTGAAACTTGTTGCTATCAAAATCGCCGAGAATTTCCCATCCGTTTTCAGATTTGGATTGGGACATGCCCCCCATACTTTTTTCGGTTTCAAAAATCGGCAGTAATAATTAACATTAACATGTTATTAACGTTAATGAATGTTGGCTGGAACTCCCAGTAACAGTTAGCTTCGCGCCCTAGGCATGGGACTGTGTGATGTAGTAGGAGCCCTCAATTGGCAGTCTTTGCTACCATTCTCTGAACAATATGGACGACTTCCTTTACATAACGATACGTCACTGTGTTTCAGTTAAGACGATGCATACCAGATAAATTCAAACTCCGTCACAGGGGCTCGTGCCCATGGGTAGCAATGTATCCCAAGACCTGATTCAAAAGACACAGCACAGCTTTAACATCAGCAGTGAGAGACTCAGATGGGATGGGGGACTCAGATGGGTGCATTCAACTTCAGTTGAAGTTCAGTTGCCCAACAACAGGCACCAGACCTCATACAACACCCCCTCAACAACAAGCTCTTCACGAGAGGCCAAGTGCGTCAGAGGCTGGAGGAGCCAGGCAGCAACACCTGTTATGCAGACAGTAGCCATACTCGACCTGGGTGATCGATGCGGGCTGGTCACCTGAGGGCAGGGGTTAGCATCAGGCCCCAACGTCATGAAGCCATGACTGTGGTGGGGAATTCAAACAAGAACGCGCCTGTTGACAAGGCGGGCGGAAAGAAGAATGTACAAGGTGATGACAACGGGTCGCAACACAATGCATCTACAAAATTGTGTTGCAAACGACTGAGTGACTGCCATCACTGAAGAAATCATGTCCCATACTGGGCGGACAGACAAAGCAGGCGACAAACAAACGCCATGATGAAAGTTTCGTCCCTTACAATACTCAGACCTTGATACCAGGTTGTCTTCACGTGCAACGCCCGGAAACTGCGCTGCTTCTGGCCTGTAAACAAGCTTCGCGATATTGCGAATCAGCCACGCTATTGCGTTGCACCCTTAGGAAGCCAGCAAGTGTGCCATCTGTATGATGGCTTGGCTGCACTTCGCCTACCTTGCCAACTTAACCAAGCTAAGGGCTGCACTGCGCGACCGACAGCACACATCCACCAGCCCTGCCTGCACAAGTTCCGGGTCCTGAACTCTGCCCGTATTTCCACCCCCCAGACAGTGTGTGGCCGTCTCAATCACTGTCTGTTGACTCAAACGCGGGCACACGCGGCGGGAGGGTGTTCAGCTTCTCGTATGTCTCCAGGTCCGTGTACTTGATGGCCCGTGAGACGCGCTCCGGTGTGGCTTCCAGGATGATGGCCGACCAGGGCAGCATGGCGTAGGTGTTGTTGGCGGTCCACATGAGAGCGGCGGAGCGGGCTCGGCCGACGTCCTCCTCCGACAAGACCTGGCAATGAGGCGGAAGCAAGACCGGGTAAGAGGCACGTGAAAAGGGCAGTCAGAGAACGGACAGTCAAACTCAAGTTGGCCAGTAGTCACAAACAAAGAAAGAGCGCAAATTTGCATGCTGCCTTGAGGCGCTCTCATATCAGCCCTTTATGAATGCAACTGTTTTTACTAACACTGAACCTTGACGTGCATAATTTTCAACTCGCTGTTCAGAACCCTTGTTGTCTACTCCTTGTTGGAATGTGAATAGCACTCCTCTGCAGCGATGCTGGTCCAGTCCTGCCCCTCCCACCTCGTCTGCCTCCAGGAAATCGTACGGTGCTAGCTTGGCAGTGTCCACCAGCGGCTGCCAGATGTTGCCGCCCCAGCCGTTCTGTCCCGAGGGCAGCGTCAGCACGCGCGGCACGTGGCTGGTGTTGAAGGCAATGAACAGGCCTGTGCCGTCGTGGTTGTTCATGGTGTAGGCCACCAGGCGAGAGGTCTCGCTCCAGTCGGGGGTGTCCGCCAGCTCACCGTGCCATTGAACGTCCCGGGCGCTCACGTACGTCCTGCAGCGGGCAGCGCAACACAGGCCGTCTGCTTGTCAAAGACGGCAGCAGGCAATCCATAAACCAGAGGTCAAGTGCCAACAACTACACGAGTGACAACACGTGCCTACTTGGTTGGTGTGTAACTACAATCCGCAAATCCGTACCAAGAAAATCGCAGTGTAAGTGATGGTGGTGAATAACATGCAAGAACAGAGCTGCGAGCTGGTTCTGACCACCGTTTGCCCGATGTTTCACAACGCTGCTGCAACCACCCTGACTGGAGTGCACAAGGCAAGAGTGAATTGAATGACATGCAAGAACAGAACAGCGAGCTGGCCTGATCGCCGTTTGCCAGATGTCCCACAGCGTCACTGCTGCAGCACAGCAGCCCTGAGTAAAGTGGACCCCAAAGCCACAGAAGGTGCGGGCATGCTTACTTGCGCATGAGCTCTGGTCTGCTGCGCCTGAAATTGACTAGGAGCCGCATAAAGCGCGCAAAGCCTCCCTCATCGCGCTCCGCCGCAACCCAATCGAACCAATTGAGTTCGTTATCATGGCAGTACGTGTTGTTGTTGCCATGCTTGGAGTGGCCGTACTCGTCTCCCATGACAAGCATGGGCACGCCATGTGCCAGCATTAGGGCCATGGCCATGTTGCGCATCTGGCGCTGGCGCAGACGCTGCAAGGCAAGCAGGGCACCAACGCATTACACATGCGATCCACACGCTTGGCACTAGACAGATTTGAGCAGCCCTTGGCACTTGAGAGATGGGCAGGGAGGGCAGTTCAGCCATGTGGCAGAGATAGTACAGAAACCCTCAACTTCAATTTACCGTCCACAATATGGGTGTGTGTACAAGTGGCACAGATGCATACAGCGTCCTGAACAGAGCATCCTGACCTGCATGTGGTTTTTGTGAGGCAAAAGACGCCTGTTGCTCTGAACGTACCCAGAACGTACCCAGTGCAGACGCCACCGCATTAGACTGCGGCCCTTGGAAATTGACAGAGATGGGCAGGAGGTGCCATGACAGAGGTGGCAGGGGAACAAACCACGTCTTGAAGGCATGCATATGGCCTGCTTCAGACAAACGTCAATGGTCGCTGTGGAGCGTACCCACTGCTACCACGGTGCCGCTGCGAGTAGCCAATTGACCGTTGTAGCCCCTTTGCTGTTCTCACCCTGACGTTCCAGTCGCCTGTGGGCCCCTCCTCGCCGCAGTTCCAGCTGATGTTGTGGCTCTCCCCGTCGCGGTTGTCCTCGCCGTTAGCCTCGTTGTGCTTCTCGTTGTAGGACACCAGGTCAGCCAGCGTGAAGCCGTCATGGGCTGTCACGAAGTTGATGGAGGCGGTGGGTGAGCGGTTGCCCCGCCACTTGCGGCCCGCATTGGTTGCCCACCTGAGGGGACAAACAGCGGTGGAGAGAGTCAGAAGCCTAACAGGTTGAACCCTGTGCCAGACAAGACTAGCTGCTGAGCTTGGTGATGCTGGGTGCCTCGCTTGCTTGCGCAGTTGGTATGTCTGTGGAACAAGCCACATCCTGCCATCACTATCCGACATGCAGCATTGGCAAGCATACCACAAGGCTGAAGAGTACCTCGGCCCAGTACAGCCTAATCTCAGCCTGGCCCCATGGCATGTGACCCACTCACCAGTCCGTTTCTGGCGGTTGGTCGTTGGCGTACATGTCCGGTGAGCCACACATTGCGCTGGCGAATGCGCCTGCCCAGCCGTCCATGCCCTTGATGAAGTTGCGCACTGTGTCGCGGAACTTGCCGTTCCACTCCGACCAGCGACCGCCGTAGTGAGGGAATGCGCCGACCTGAACCCCACCACAAACATACATGATACTGTCAACAGCAGTTGGCAGTCCATCCACACCAGGCTAAACACACAGCATGCGCTAGCACACAGCCAGCACCACTGCCTGCACCTTGGTGGCTCGGTCCCAGCCCATACCTACTCACCACACGCACAGCTACCTTCACTTCTTCTCACCCCACTGGCCGTCACAACCGGAAGTCCACACAACGGCTCTCCTACTCAGCCCATCTGGCCACAGCCTGTGCCCACCTGGTTGAGCCCGTCGCAGTCCCACGCCTCCGCGATCATCTTTGTGTCCCGGAGCACGGGGTCCTCGCTGATCATCTCGATGAGCGGGGGGTCGGCCAGGGGCGTGCCTGTGGGGAAGCCGGCGCCATCGGTGATCAGACCTGCGCGGCCGACGGGACAGACTGATGTGCGCAGTGCAGAGTGTGTAGCTTGAAAACGCATTCAACCTCACCGTGAATTGTGCAGCCAAAACCTGCATGCATACAACCAAGGGCCACAGGGCGAGCTGGCGGACAGATAGCACTAGGGCACTGCACCTGTTGATCATACGCAACACGCAGACGGACGGACGGACAGACAGACAGGCATGGACGGCCACATTCACTGGACACACGCCCACTCCAACACCACTCCCACTTTCACACCACACCCACAGCACATGCACACCCAGATCAGCATCAGGGCCCCCTGCGTCCACGCAGGCACAGGCAAGCGTGCTTACCGGTGGCAGGGTCAAGGATGGCGCCGGTGGGTGGCGGCACAGACTCGGTCGCCTCTCCGGGCTGCTGTTCTGCAGGGATGGGCGGTGAGTGGGACTCACCGGATGCCGCATCAACCAGGGGCCCGACGGCAAGGGGTGGGATGACCAGGCCGTCCTCGTCGTAACGGGTGGGGTGCCAGGCGCTGTGAGCGCGCGTGAGGATCGAGGCAAGGTCGAAACGGAACCCATCCACGTGGTATTCTGCGCGGCATCAGGGAAGGAACACACAGTGGAGCTTACCAACATCGCAGGTGTGCATCACGCATAGCATGCAACTTTCAGATGTCGGCACTTTCCAAACATAACAAGGAGATCTCAACTACCACGCTGTTTGCCATATCCAGTCATGAAGGGCTGACAGGAGTGCCGACCTCCAACAGTCATGTTCAGAGCAGCACAGAGAGCTGAAGCCAGTCACTCTTCCACGGGCATGAAAGCCATACCGCACATAGACACCTCCCCTCTTTGCTGCCCGGCCCCACCTGTGACCCAGTAGCGCAGGCAGTCGATGATGAACTGGCGCACGGCCGGGTGGTTGGTGTTAATGGTGTTGCCGCAGCCGCTGTAGTTGTAGTACTCGCCGCCGGGTGCGAGCATGTACCACGTTCGGTTGTCCAGACCCCTGCAGCAACGGACGCATACTGCCACTTCAGCCTCCTCAGTCTGAGGAACAGCAGCTACATGACGAATGAATCCAGACCACAAGAAGCTTGGCCAAGCGTTGTCAGGCGCAGGGAACAAGCTCGACATGAGAAGTGTACCTGACACGAGTTCATCCCAAATCAATGACAACGCGCTGCGTGCGCCCATCCCTGTCGCTGGCCTCCGCATGGGGGAATGCTAACGGCTTCAGCCATCACTTCAGGTTGAGGTGCTGTGTTCCAAGTTGCTTGCCCAGTGATGCATGCTTCTGCCCGCCAGAAATCCTTACGCATACTTAGCGCCAGCGCTGACCTGAAGCTGAGCGTGAGTCCCTTGTCGTTCCCTTCCGCTGTGTGGTTGAACACGACGTCCATGATGACCTCGATGCCCCGCTTGTGGCACTCCTTGATCATGGTCTTGAACTCGTGCGCCAGCGAGCGAGGCGGGCCGCCGGCAGCAATGTTGGCGCTGTACCTGTGCACAAACAAGGGAGGCATGGGCAAGCAGGCATGGGTCAAAGGCACAACACAGAGAGACACGGAGAACTGAACATGCATGGCAAGCAACAACAGCGAGTATAAGTAGTAAGATGCATACGGCGCCATGGGGTTGTGACAGCTTATCAGAATCTGTTGCCTGCCCCTTGCTTGGTGTGATACTTTGGTTCAGTGTGGTGGTCGAGATCACAATGTCAAGGCTTATGCGATCCCCTTGGCCGCTGATTTGGCGATCACACTGACATTCACACACTCTCCGATTCGCTGCTGTGGTGACCACAGTGCCTCACGTGCCTGCATGCATGCACACTCATTCACAGCCTGCACCCCCACCTGCTCATGGGTGCAAAGTACCCGACCGTTGAGTACCCCCAGAAGTTGACCCTGTACTCCGGTGGGTTGGACCCCGGAATGAGCGCGTAGTACTCCAGTTCGTTGAACTCCTGCACCGGCAGCAGCTCCACGGCGTTCACGCCCAGGTTGGCCAGGTAGTCAAGACGCTCGATCATGCCGGCGTACGTGCCTGGAACACAAGCGGGTCAACAAGGTGCTGATACGCCAGCCAATTGATGTGACTGCTGCCAACCATGCTTATTATGTTGCTAGCATATTGGGCCATCTCCAACTCCCGCCTGCGGTCACCAGTCGACCTGATACCATTTCCGGTGACCGGTTGACTGGTGTGGTAAACACTGCAGCCGCTTGAGCTCAGTCTCTGGTTGGCTTACCAATGCTGAGGCATTCTGTAAGGCCTACCCTCTGCTTGCTATTCATGTTCAAATCGGTGCTGCCACATAAGTCCGCATGCAATGTATGCATGAACTACAAGTAGGCCGTGGCTGAAACAATCGACCATGGGGAAGGGAAGCTGAAGGGCAGGGCCAACCAGAATCTGTGCTTGTGCACCCCCATTACTGGTCCCCTCTGGCCCTGCTTTGACATCTGTTCTCGGGCCACCTACGCAGTGCCAGCCGATGTTTACATGACGCTTTAAGCACGTGCCGCCTTGGACTGTACTGCCCCACCCAAGTTCTGATAGTCATAAGCACCACCAAGCAGTTGCCTGCTGCCCGCTGCACTGCACTGCCCTTCTCCCTCACCTGGTGCGCCCACTCCGCTGCTTTCATCCTGTGTGAAGCCCCTGACGTGCATCTCGTAGATGACAAGCTCCTCCATGGGGATGTTGAGCGGCCTGTCGCCCTCCCAATCAAACTCCTCGTCGTCATCCGGCCCGGGCAGAGCGCACGCCATCTGGGGCCACGTGTTGGCAAACCCTAGCACGCCAGGCTCCTTCCAGGGCAAATCAGGGCCCAGCTGCCCGTACTGTCGGCGGCCTAGGACTGTTTGCGCGTAGGGGTCCAGAATCACCACACTCTGCAAGCAGAGGATCATGGGAATGCACACCAGCATTGATCACAACAAGCAGGGATTGCGGATGGTGGCTTGGACTCAGAGTCATGGCTAGACAGGACATTGAATTGAGTCTGTTGCATTGCACTGTCAGTTCCGCTGCAGATACAGAGACGCAGGCCGAGCAACAGCTGTCAAATGGAACGAGGACCTTCCTGACTGGAAGGCTGAGAGCAAATCAGCGTGGCTGCTGCGTGTGTGCTGCCCCTGTCTGTGTTGGGCTGGCTATGCTAGAGTGTGCTGCCCCTGTCTGTGTTGGGCTGCCACCACAGCTTCGTAAATCTAGAGCGCATGAACACCAAATACCTCCACTGCAACTGATTAGTGTGCGTCAACCCTGCCTTGCCTTGGGCTAAACACGGCACTCACATCATCATATCGGTGGCCGCTGTGCTCGTTGTTGGTGAGCTGGCTGGGCCCTGAGACGCGGTAACCTGGGGCAGATCAGGAAGCAGTTGCAGAGCTGATGGTCCTCAGTGCAGACTGTGTCAGTGGTCCTCAATACGTTCTCAGTGGTATCAAATCCAAGACCACTGGTGATATGATCGCCTATGAGCGAGCCCGTGCAGGTGCTTCATGCCTAGCACGCTGTCCCATGTAGCAGTACCTGTCCTATGTCGTAACGAAAACGTTCAGATTGATGCCACCATGGCGAGAAGCGCATTGGCTGTAGGGCTCACCATAGAGCAAATCGTGATCCATCATTGGCAGCATGATGTGCCACACGTCCCCAGTGCGGTTGGCCTCAGGGTCCAGCGCAACTTCTAGCGTGGACCTCCCAGCAGCCAAGTCAGCCTCAGTGAACAACACCAGCTTCACAGCTGATGCACAGCCGCTGAGCAACGCAAAGTTGACCGCGCCCTGCATGCATGCCATGTCAGGCATGCTGTCAAACACGGTTTGACCTGATCAAATGATCATGGATGAATCAGGCATGCAGCAGGCACAGGCAGACGCCTGAACAACACCCATGGCATGTCGAGGTGGCACTGATCCCGCACCGTTGTGGAATCCAGGGACGCGCCCATGGGCTCTGTCCGGCCGACAAGTGGCGCAGCAAATGCGCCATCAATCCCTGGTTGACCTGATGGCGCGAACCAAACTGGCTTAGTGGCTGCTGGGCCGGGTTTGAGCGCAGAATTAGGGCTCGCAACAGCTCCCTTGAACTGCACGCCGGCCGCTGACGCTACTGGTACGATGCTTCTCCTAGCAGCAACGACAGGGGCAGGTCACCAACTTCGCAATTTCGATGTGGAAAGTCACGTCAAAAGCGCCACATTCAAGGTGTTCAGATGTGAGAGGGTTGCCATTTAGTCGCATTGGCTCACCTTTGTATGGATGGAGCTGGGTGCTGAGGCGAGTTGCTGAGGCCCACCACCAGTTGAGGTCGGGAAGGGAGTAGGCTTGCTTGCGTGTACAGCCTGGTGCCGATCGATCTGGACTGTGTGGCCTCAAGTGTCATCCCGGACCACTGGCCACATCGCCGCTGCATCAAGGATGCCATCGCCCCTCAGGACGAGACGAATGGGGTTTGAGCGGCCAGGTCAGGTTGCAGATAGGGGTTTCGATGGGTTGTGTGATCGGACCACCGCACACAGAGGCAGCTGAATCGTGTGCTATCCCTGTTGCCTGAATGCTTGCTGTGTCCATCCGATGGAAGCGAGATTGATATCAAAACGTTCAACTTGCAGGCGTTTACATGATGATTCGGGCCTCCCAGCTTTATGCCTCGAGCAGGGATAAGGTTGAGTGCCTAAGTCTGCTTAGCACACACCGCTTGCTTAGAAGAGTGCACCTTACAATGCGGCCTGGTTGACCCAAGCTGTCATCTGTCAGAAGACATCACAAAATGTGGCACCTAGGTACTTGGGCCTCTATCTCATTCTTCTGAATGCCTCGTGTTACTGGATGGTGCTGTATGGCAATGGCGCGTTTGAACGCGAATGACTCCAGTGCTGGACATACGCATGTTCCAGGTGTTCCAGGGTTCTGTGTTCTTGGCCAATATAATGCACAGTTGTTGTTCCATACATGGTTGTTGTGAACCATACCATGCATTTCCACCGACAACATGCGTGGGTGACCATACCATGCGTGCGGTGGTTAGCTGTGATGTGTCGAGTGTGCAGATTTGGAGGTTTAAAGTTTAGGAGTAGGCAGCCCCAGTGCCTGCCCAAATAAATGCGTGGATGCCTATCCGAGATTTCTACTCTGCCTGGTCTTGAAGACCTAGTCGCAGGTATTTGAACCAACCCTTCTTAAACTCACTGGTCGGTCACAGCCCCCAGTCCTGCCATTTTTTACATGCTTGGATGCAGACAAAAAGTCATGCTATTGATCAGAACCAGACTGCTGTAACCAGGTATCGTTGCCGTGTGGTGCTACAGTAACAAGTCCTGACTGCAAAGGTGCGAACCGAGCCCCTGACTGCCCGTATTCGGCATTACAACAGCAGACAGCAAAGCCGTACCAAACGAACAGTGCCTTGGCAAGCTGGTGCAAGATGGATGCAGGCAAATGGTCAGCTTGGACCCACAATGGGACCCACATGCACAGCCCAGCCTGCTCCTCCACTTTTCAAGGGCAGCAATGGCAGGTGGCAGGGGTTTCTAACCCTAACCCTAACCCCCCAAAGCACAAAAGCCAGGCTTCAAACTGTGACCAACCAAAGTCAAGACCGTCAGGCCTAGCAGTCAAATGCATTGCATAAAACTCGCTCTTAGCGTATGAAGCGTCTTTGACCAGGCCTGCTAGCTGTGCGGGACGACTGCCATAAGCAAGCAAAAGCGATGACTCCATGGTACAAAACAATAGTAGGTTCGCCAACTGAGCTCGAGCCATCCAAGAAATATGCGTGAAAGTAAGCAGTGATTGATGTGGTGAACAAATTTGCCTCTTAGGCACGCTGTCAGATCAACGGCATCTCTGAAAGCCTAGTGCAGGCAAATGAATCAGATATGATATCATGAATGATTGCAAGCCTGCTGCAGACAATCCGACAATCCAACCACGCTGGCAAACACACTCTCACAAGCTCGATTGTAGCAACATGCAGCCTCCCACAGCAACACACACTGCTCTTTCCACATGTCAGCACGTCCGGGCCAGAATTGAAACAAAGCTTTCTACCCTCGACTGACTCTGAAGCCAGGCAATCAACACATGCACGTCGTTTGCAAGCGCTCCCATTCATTTGAAATTCATCAAGCAGCAGGTGTGTGGTCTCAAAAAAGCGTGCAAAGAAAACCGCGCACGCAAGAAGGGCAACAGCCATTATGCTGCCAAGGAGAGACCACACAGCTGGCCCACTGAAACCCGAGCTGAAGACCAACCGGCCCATGGCTGTGCTGGTTAGATTGATAGGGACGAACGAACAGTAGGTGCAGTGCACAAGTACAAAGAATAGTGGCCACCAGCAAGGCACACGACAGCAGGACCAGGAGTCGACAATGTCCTCAGGACTGCAAAGCAGGACTGTCAGCAGGACTGCTAGCACCTGGTATGCTGCAGTATACCAACTAAACAGCGTAAAGCTAATGATGCAAGTGTGGAAATGCCACTGCTGCAACGATTGTGCATCTGCCCGCTGCTTCTTTTCCTAATGCACATTTCTTTCATTTCTGGTGTTGATCAATACTGGCGGTTGCAGCACTGTGATATGATTCGACAACACGGTGGTGTTGACCGCTGTTGGCAAGCGGCCCAACCGCACTTAAGTAGGTCCTTAACACTTACGCCCGCACAAACTCCAGTAGTAGCAGTGGCAGCTCAAGCGGTAACAGCAACAGCAAGGGGGAGGGCGCCAGCAAGCACCAGACCTCAAGCCCTGGCATACGCGCCACAACAAGGCCGGATCGATGGGCGTTGTTCTCAAGCCTTGGACACCATGTACGGCAGATCTCCTGAGCCAGTCGGACTGAAATCAACATCACTCGCATACTCGTCAGGCCACACCACACTTTCATCATCGCTGCCTGCAACGCCAGCCCTAAAGCTGTCAGATACGCTGAAGTATGACGGACGTGGGCACCTGGGGCGCGATACAAGCCCAGAGCGCGGTATCCCACCACGACCCGCTAGTCGCCAAGCGAGGCGCAGCGGCGCTGAGACCACCGCCAGGGTTCCACGTGCAGCGAGCCGCACAGATGTGCTGGCAATGCCAGCGAAGCCGCGTGCTCGTGCACGCGAGGCCACGACTGCGACGCCTGGCGGGTCCTCGCCGCTCGCTGCAGAAGCTCGGCGCCTGTGCACTGGTACATTCAGCTGGTACTGGATGCCCAGTTTCCCGTTGTATGCCACCTGCGCTGCCTCCTTGTCGTCTGCGACTCCTTGATTGTTGCCGATACATGCTAGTTGCATGGTTGTTAGCGAAGGTACCTTGGACATGGTGCTGCGAGGGCTGCACGCCAAGGATATCTCACCCTCTCCTGTGACGCAGTGAGAGCACGAAAGCACGTATGCAAGAGATGAAGGCAGTGAAGCCCATACCATGGAGCGAGCTCTGCACAGCGTGCTGCACTGCGCATGATTGCTTTGCGTGAACAGCTCAGTCAACACGTACAGCCCGCTGCTGTTGGCATGACTGACACTTCTTGTCAATGCTATCAGTGGCAGGCCATGCGAAAGAAGTAACCCGGCAGCTGCTGCGGCTTTGGAGTGTCAGGGTGAAATGGGGCCAGGAAACAAATGGATCGATTGCACCTTATGCCTGCAGTATTTATATAGCAGTTGATGCAAGTCACACCTTGTGGCTCAGCCATTGTGGGCAGGGTACCACTGGCCAGGCAGGCATCATATGCTGCAGCGCCTGCCATTTTGCCAGCTGCTGGTGCGCTGGCCCCCAGCTGCTGCACAGCCGTGATGAGTGTCTGTTGCGCGCTTCCAAGCAACCTGATGGACTCATGCAACGCCCATAGCGTGGTCGACAGCGCCTGGCATGCAGACATGCAGACATGGGAGAATCATCTTCGAGCTCTTGAATGTATTGATACTTGCACAATGTGCCAACTGGTCATTGTATGAGCTGGAATTGTGAACTGAATGAACGATGAGCGAGCTATTAAATCTTTTATCTGCTTTAATCTGCACCACACAACGCAACTCACCGGCTGATCCTCCGGAGCCGCTTTGAGAGCCAAGAGCAATTCTGGAACTGTGACACTGGCGACGTCGGCAGATATTTGGCTCATGTCGTGCAGGACATTGATTGCGACCTGGCAACTTTGCATCCTCGCGTAGACGTAATTCGGTGCAGCTCTGGCGTATAGGATTGCTTAAGACATTGCTTGAGCGTTCCAAAGTATTCGTGAACACCTCTACTTATTCTAGTTCAAGAGTGCCTCAGCCGTACAGAATTGTATGATGATACGCTCGCCGTTTAGTGGTAATTGTCCATCAACGGAAATGAGACGAGTGCCAGCACCGAGGCGAACTGTGGAGATGCAAAAAGCAACCGAATATCCTGCCGTACATGCACTTCGGCGTTTCTCCTGGTAAGTGGAGATTTCATGTCAGTGGCCAAACCATACGTGCAACGACTGTACTGGTGCAGGCCGGAGCACCATGTCAGGACCAGCCTGAGCTCCATGCCTCAGATGCAGGTTCTGAAAAGCGTATCATACCAATCATAGCATTGAATGCAGTCGTACTTTGCAAGACGTGTGCTCTGCTGACGCTGCCAGTCATTTGCTCGTGATGCCATCTGAAGACGAGCTTGCCCATCATGCTGAGCAACCGAGGTAGTCGCTTTGAAGCGCAAGCAGGACATGCTGGCGCTCAGTTCTGCTCAAGCAACTGCAAACCTGAGCACGCGATCAGCCGAAAACACTGACAGTTCACTGATCAATTCAACACCCTGGTTTGAACTTCGCCTTCTGGAGGCCAGGCAGGTTGCTTGATGCAAGAATTTCATCTGGGCTTTGTGACACCTGCTGAAAACACAGCACAAGCACAAAGCGGCAAGAGTGGACGCCAAACGATCTGCTGCTTCGGCGTCAATCCTGAGAGTGTTAATGTAGAGCTGTTTATGATGCACGAATAACACACCCTCTTGCAGACAACGCGCCAGGTGCAGTTTGTCACGAGGGCGGGCCCGGCAGAGCCTGGCAAAGTTCAGGCCGCAACAACATGGTCAAAGCTCTAGCTGTTTTGGCAGCAATTTGTCATTGCATGGTATCGGGCACAGATGCAGGTGCAGCTCGCCTTCCAACAAATCCTATAAATCATCCTATCCTGTCAATCAGTCAGAGGGCAAAGTCCGTCTAGTGCAATAGCAACCACGAGAAAACCTGTTGGTGATGCCTGCGTGGTTCCCAATCCAAGCATCTGCGGTCTTACAAAATGGCTGCGTACCCGCGCGTGTACTAAGTCTGGTACTATGCATGCTTTTGCACCATGGCTGGGATCATGGAGAACTTGACTGTGACTGCACTGGCCGCACATCAGGTGTTTGCCGATTCTTGTTTGCAGCTCAGCTGGCTCAAAGACACAGCCTTACATGCGGCCCAGGCCACCTGAGTAGGCATCCAGCATCTTGCCCACGTCCACTGACACGGCTGGCATAACGGGAGGCCGCCCGCTCACACTGCCTGCCTTGCTGGATGCCTTAACGGAGCCGGCCTGGCTGCCCTTGGGAGTGGACGCACGAACTGCTGGCATGCATGTGTCAGAATTGCAGGCATTGCTGTAAACTTGGAGAGAGGGCGGAGCAGCTCATACGGCAGGTGTGTGCATCTACATGGCTGGTTCCAGCCATGACAATGCGTCTGTGCCACTTTGTGTTCACCAATAGCAGTGTTTGTGCATGCAATGAAGGTGACACCGACCGTCGTTCATGCATGGTACATGAGACGTACGGGCAGCTACGCCAGTTCTTGTTGCCCCTGCTGCTCACCTGGCTTCTGTGAAGGGGTGGGTGCAGCGGGTGCTAGGAGGAGCAGCTGAGCAAGGTCTGAGAAGAAGCCGGGGTTTTTGCGCACTGCAGTGCAGCCTGCAGGTGCAAAGGCAAGGTGTCAGAAGCATTAAATCACGTTTAGTCTAGCAACATTGCAGAAACGACACCCTGCATAAACAGTGCATGTAGCTGTAGATACGTGAGACAGTGCATCGCGCAGCATGATACATGTCGCGTTCACATGCTAACCAGAGGGGCCACAAAATCTCTGCTGAGTTGAGGGACGTGCGGCTGGCGTGGCTCTGCTCTCCCACCATGTAAGCATGATGCAAAGCAGGATGGCCTTGAGGCATCTGAGGTGAGTGGGTGTTGACAGCCTGTATTGTATCACCACACCTGCTACAGTGGCTGCACCATCCAATGAAGCAGCGCCGTCTGCTGTGGTAGCGCTGCACACACTGTACGCCCCCTTGGGCACACGCTGCGCCAACAAACCTTTGAACAACTGCGAGGACAGGGGCAGAAGTGGGCAGAAAAGCACTGAAACGTACTGATGCATGCACACGTTCGTCTCGCACGCCTTGTAATGCCGGTATACTAATTCTGACTTGCATCAAAGCATTCTGCTAGGTGCATGCGCTGGGCCAGAGCATACACAAGAACAAGGATGGTTTGTTGAGAGGGCTGTCCTCAACAAATACAACTACGTTCATGGCGTTCAAGAGGTTGTGCTTGTGAGGCTGCTACTTTTCATGGCCAGTGTGGGAGTGTGCGCTGCAGGACAGATGGTAATACTCTGATTGCCAGGGTAAAACAACGATGGGACATGTACAACACCTGAAGGTCTTCTCCTGTGGCCAGTGTGAAGGCGGGCTGGGCCTTAGCCTCCTCAAGCTCACTCTCCAGCTTGAACTTCATAAGCTTAAGGTTCTTGTTCTCTTCTGCCAATGCCGCGACCTGCGAGGTACCCAGCATAGTGCAATACCCCTTGCAGCTTAGTACAACACTGGCGCCAGGCTGCAGGCAGCAGCGATGTCTGATGGTTGTGGCTGAACACATATGCAATAGCTGAAGCAGCATGCCATGTGTCGCTCTCAGTCGCTTGATAACAATGTCTAGAATTAAAGTCAGGCTAGGGTAAGGCTAGGGTTGTGAAAGTTCGTGTATTCTTTGCGCTTCTTGTGGTCATGTACCTTCTCGCTGTTGTGGAGATGTGTAGCCAAGAAAGCTCGTAGCCTACAGGGACAAGAGCACGCAGTCTTTTCAGATGATGCACCGACTGCATGTTGTGCGGGTGCACTCAAAGAATTGCGTGACGTTGTCAATACCCAACTCTTACTTAGCATTCTCCTCCTCCACCGCTTGCAGCATTTTGAGGTTATTCTGAACTTCAGCAATGCTCGCCTGGTCGCGGACAACCGCCTTCGTGTCAGAAACCTCAGCGTCCTGCGAAGCAAACACGATTGTATGCATGAATAGAAGCTCTTGTAAAGCCACGGAATACAGGCACCATGGCCGGGTTCACGGGCTTTAGCACTTGGGCTTTCGACACACAGTGGCCAATTGTTGTTGCCCACTGCTGGAGCATCTCTTGCGGTCCAACGAACCTTGGCAGCGGCTGCTGGAGTGATGGTAGCAGTTGCAGCTGCAGTGCTGGCCTGTGTGGTGGCAGCAGCGTCAGCGACTTTGTTTTGCTGTTCCACTTTCTTCGGCCTGGAGCTGCCCTTGCGCATAAACCGTGGAAGGACGAGCGTTAGCCCAAGAGTCAGGCCTGCTCCTAGAATCGCGCCAACAGGTCCTGCATGGCCCATCCTTGTGTGCTGTTTTGGAACAGGACAGATGCAGCCGACAGATGCAACTACTGACGGCCCAGGCAGCTCAAAGATATAATGCGGCCCGACCTGCGGAAGCTTGTCTTGCCTCGCCAGCGCGTGTCAAGTTTCCACAAACTTGTTCCAGCTGTCATTGTCGGTTATCGTCGTTACATTTCTAATCATAGTCGATTCGGCATGTTGCCCTGAGGGCTGGGGCAGTAGACATTGTTTGCAGGGCTTGGATGCCAGGTTCATGTTCATGTGACGCTAGGCACTTGTGATGAGGCAGCTCAGGGCTCTGCATCAGTTCAGGGAAACCTTCTCTCACCTGGAGCTGCCCTTGTCCAAGCAATGGCTTTGGAAATTGCTTGGCTTCAGCTCTGGAACTGCTGCTGTCATGGTGTCAGTGCAGCAGGTGCTTACTCCTGACTCAACCAGCCATCAGGCCGTTCATGAACTTCAGGTACGTGGTGTACTCCAGGGTGAAGCGAGACGCATGAGCGTTCTGATCGCTAGGCTGCTGTGGTGATCTTGGATCTCGCAAGTCAAACACTGGCTATTGAAGCATCCAAAAAGGCGCCAAGTTTGATGGCCGGGCGCGTTCAGCCCGTCCCCACTTTTGCTTTTTTGCGCAGAAGCGCCTGTCCACAGCTGGTGCTTGGGTTCGTGAAGCAGTTGTGCGGGCGAGCCGGCCGCGTGTAGAAGTGCCGCCCAGCCCTCATCAGCCAGGTGAAGGGTCGTGCGGATCATGCTGACGCTGCTGCATGCTGTGCTGACGTGTGCTGGGGCCCGGGACAGTCAACAAGACCTTGGGCAAACCCATTTCCATGGGCTTCTGCGCTGTACGTGTCTGGCCACTGCACTCTGCTATGCTGTGCCACATGCCTGATGTTCCAACTTCGTTGTACGCCTGCTCGCAGCAAGCGTACAAGGGTATGCGGCGCGCTTCTTGGCAGACTGGTGCTCCCAGGTACGGGTGACCTTCCTGCTCGCCTGTACAGTTTGAATCATTCTTCACTGGGACTGCTGTTCCAGCTTAAAACGGCTGTGATTCACGAGCATTACCACTGGTTTGAGTGCAAGACGCAAGAATTGTCCCAGAACTGGCAAACTTATTTTTTTCTTGTGCTTTGGTGTTTCAAATTACAAGGTGTGGCCATGCACGACACCACATGTGTGTTTTCTTTTCCATGCAGCCTGAGCGCAGTCAGTTGGCCGTTGCCCTGGGTGGAGGGCCTTTGCTGGACTGGTTGCTGGACGCAGCCACGGACAGCACACAGACGCTGGCTGACATAGCCGAACAAGAGCAGGCAGAGCGGGCACTGGCACACTTGTTACAGTCAGGTTGGTAGTGGCGGCATGCAGCGGGATTGCCTGCTTCAGCTTCTGATGTTGTGCAGTCTTTTTTTTGTCAGCATCGTACAAAGCAAGTATCGACCCGCAATCGTAGCAGCTATACAATGTGCCAGGAGTACAAATTGAGTGCCGGGAATCTCAAGGTGGGAGTGCACACCACCGAGTCGTCAAGGTTTGGTGGCCATCGTGGTGGTCTACCCCTCGGGACACCGCTCTTTGAGAGATGAGTCGGCTTTTGTGTTACCCACAGCCCATGTCACAATGTTCGTCAGCATGTCTTCTCACTTCAGGATTTGGTCGTTTATGCACTTCGTCAGCAATGTTCTGCCTGCACACTGCGTTGGACCTTGCTGCAGATGCCACTGCTGCCCTGGTGGTGGAGCGGCCGGGAGCCGTCCCCCGCCTTCTGCGACACTGCCAGGCACAACTGCTGAATGCTGGATCAAGCAGCAATCCTGCGACACCGTCCCGAAGCACAGACAACCATGCCCTTGCCAGTGCCTCCCCAGCGGAGCTGCTCTTGCATGCCCTGGAGCAGCGGGCCACAGCCGGTTTGCTCAGCCAACCAACGAGTACAGCTACCAGGGGGCAGGCGGAACAAGATAGAGACGGGCGGGAAGGGGGCGAGGACGGCAGCATTGCTGGCATGATGCACTGGATTCTGGGCAGCAGTGCGGCGGCCGGCGAGGCCAACGGCTGGACGCAAGGCGAGGCCTTCCTGTCAGACCTGGAGGAAGTCACAGCCATGGTGCGTGCTGGACAGCGGTTGCAAACACATGGCCTAGTGTGACAGGACCTTGTGCAATCTGTGTACAACAAAGCTGGTCGCAGGTGGTGACATGCAAGCCGGCAGAGTGAGTTGTCCGCAGCCACAGACAATGGAGAACTCACCCTGGTTCTTGACGGTTACGTCATTGCTGTCAAGAAGTCAGAGCCCGAACAGGGTGGGACCAAGGCGATTGTGAGATTGCCACTAGTATGCCACTACCCCAGCTGTGCTGTGTTGCTTGCACTGCAGCTGCTCCTGGGCACATCCATAGCAGAAGTCAGCGGGCTGGAGTCAGAGGGGGTGGTCATGCTGCCCCGCCCCGGCGCCAATTCGGCCATCGTGCAGCTAACAAACCCTGCGCAGCCCCTCCCCGCTCCCTCTCTTCCCCATCAGGGCGAACCGATCCAAGGCCCTGCCGTCACCGCTGGTGATGACGCTGAGACAAACGAGGAGAGGCTGCGGCTGCAGCGGCTGTGTGCTTCTTGGCTGGCCTCCTGGGCAGAAGCACACACATCTAACAGGGACAAACTGACGGTGGGTGTGCCGGTGTCTGTGCGTGCACTTGCGGCATGGCATGCACAGAGCAAACGAAATCAGTATTGCATCCGCTGCTGGCTGAAGTACAGCTGTTCCAGTGTGCTGCACATCACTTGCGACATCAGTCATGGACGCTGGTCTGCTGCCTGGCCCATGTGCACCGTACCATGTCTGTGTGTCCCATGCAGGGTTTGAACGTTGCTGCGGCCATCACGCATGTGGCTGCCCAGGTCAGCGAGCGCGCGGGGTCCCAGGAGGCAAGAGCACTGCAGCTGCAGCTAGTCAGGTAGGCACAGGAACAGCCCTGACGTTTCAGCGTTGGCATCCCTGTCCTGGCGCTGGGAAATAGAGGGAACAGAGACAGGCCGGTGCTTGTTGATCCTCTGTTGTATTGCCATCCAACAAATCACATCAACTAGTATGTGAATACACAGCTCCACCAGATGGTCTGATTGGGGTGTTGTTTGTAGGCTGGTGGTCGCTCTGGCCCAGGGACCAGCACCCCTCGCCAGCTACATGCGCGGTGGTCTCGACATGCCCACCAGGAGCCTCTTCCAGCCCCTCACGCCCAGCACTGGAGCCACCCATGCAACCTCAGGTAGCAGCACCAACCAGCCGGACATACCAGCGCCCGCCACGGCACAGTACCATCTGGCCGGCTGCCTCCAGCCGCTACTGTACATCACCGCTGATGCGGCTGTGGAGCATGACAGCAGCAGGGCGGTGGCGGCCCTGGCAGCCATCAGGTCGGTGCTGCTGCAGGGCGGGCTGCCGGTGGCCGCAGCAGCTGCAGCTGAGCCGCTGTTGCCACTTCTGCAGAAGATTGCACAAGGTGAGAAAAGTGTTGTTTGCTGAGCATCTACGACTGGGTTGACTGTGCGTCTGTGCAGCATTGCGTCAGGCGACCATGCTGGCTGTTGTGCTGGCTGTTCAGCACGTTTTGGCATTTGTGATGGCTGTTGAGCGGTGCACGTGTTTGGACTTCTAGGATAATCCTGTGTCTTGTTTTCCAATCACTGCGGGAATCGATTCACCATGGGTGTACGACCGAATCTACCATGGCTTGTACGGGGGCATGTCATGTGGCCGTTCTGGCCAAACAGCGCTTACTGCTCACCACCATTGTAAGGCTTATCCTTGCGTGTGTGGCAGGCGCGGGTGACATGGACGTGCGGGGCGCAGCCGTGCGTGTGCTGGCAGCTATGGTGCATTCTCCCCAGTCGCTGGGCGAGTCGCCGGTCGTTTCCCAGCACGTGACTGCCTGGCGCGATTGGCTGCTTACCACCCTGTGCCAGGACAAGGGCGATGCAGCACAGGAAGCACTAAGGGCAGACTGTGCAGAGGCGCTGGCAGGTAAGCACCATGGTGGCCAGGGCTTCAGAGGTGAAGGTGCATTCAGGCTTGGCTTTGATCTTGAAAATGGCGGTAGGCTGGGCAGAAGAAATGAGCATGGCCCTCTGTCCTGGCGGTTGGTTCTTGAGCACGCCTGGGACTGCAAGGGAAGCATGGTGCTGGTAATGTGAGCATTGTCAAGCGCTGGGACATTTGGCCTTGCAGCGTCCTTGACTGTTGGCCAGCCTGGATACCACTGCTGCTCCCCTGGGGTGTTGTGTGTGCACACAGCATTGTGTGTGCACATACCACTGCTGCTCCCCTGGGGTGTTGTGTGTGCACATAGCATTGTGTGGGCACATACCACTGCTGCTCCCCTGGGGTGTTGTGTGTGCACACAGAGCTGGCGGCGTTGCCCGGCGTGACCGGCCTCCAGGTGACGCACTACTGGTTGGCGGCCCTGCTGGCCTCCCTGGCAACACGCGTGTGGCCATACAACGCAGTCGTGTACACAGGCCCAAAGGTAAGACTGAGCATAGTTGTATCGCTGATCTTTTCTCACCACAGCACAACTACCGACTTGCACCATGGTGCTGGGAGGGTACTTCGTATCCGATTGATGCTGCTCAAGTGCTAGGCTAACCTGTAGCAATATCCAGTGTGTACAGTCGCACGCGGTCCATTGCTTCAGCTTCACTCCCTCACATGTGCCCTGGTCACAGGACCAGGTCATCCTGCCCAGGCCGCTCCACCCCAGCAGCCATGACAGCGGCGACCCCAGCCTCGGCCCCTTTAAGGCCCCGCCACCCACCACCCTGCCTGCCGGCACATCCATTGACGCCAGGGACTTCGTAGATGCAGTGCCTGTTCTGCCCGCACACATAAAGTCAGGTGTGACCACATGCCATGAGGGTCTACGCATTACCAGGGGCCGGTCCTGACTCAACTGCATCCGGGGGCAGCTAAGGCAGATTGTTTGAGGCAGCTGGGTCAGGTCACTACTGGATATCATCTGGGTCCGGTCACAGCGCAGGCCTGGCACACGCTCGGCTCCCTGTGCCCTTGTGCAGTGTCCGCTGCGCTCGAGGAGGCCTCTGCCGCAGTGGTGGAGGAGCACGAGCCACCCGTGGACTTCGACCTGGGCAGCACGGGATCGCCCGCACCGCTCGCACGTACGTTCTACAAACAGGTGGGCGATTATCCATGCTGCTTGCTGAAGAGGCATTCAATTGTTGCAGAACCCACAGACTGAAGGCGTCTCTGCCCCAGGCTAATCCGTAACCCAGTGTCTTTGCCCTGTGCCATGCACAGGTCGCACGGACAGTGGATGTGTTGGTGGCGGAGAAGAGGGTGTGCCAGGCGCTGGAGGTGAGGAAAGGAAGACTTGTCAACTTCTGCCGCACCGCACTGGTCCAGCAACAACGCCCTGAAGTTGTGCATGGCTCTTGAATGCATTGCAAACCGTCATGTATCATTTAGGCACTTGGCTGCTGTTGGCAGGGCATGCAGCTGCCTATCTCTGGCTAGTTTGGTTTCAGATGCGTCGCATTGGCTGTTCCATATCTCCCATCCGCATGTTCAATGCACGCACCACTAGGCCAGTAGCCTGTGTGATTCGCCACAGTGGCCGGCCTGAAGTGCACACATGGTAATATTCATCGCAAGTGCCATGTGTCCCTTCAAATCACGCTCCTCAGGTGCTGAATGCGCTGGTTGCGGCTGACCCCACCAAGCAACAGTGGCTCCTGTCCGTGGGAGTGCTGCCGCTGCTCTACCGCCTCTGCAACCCCTCGGACCCAAACACTCTCCTCGACCCCCTGGCAGCCGGGCACAGAGGGGGCGCCAGGGGTGCCGGGCAAGCCCAGTCCGAGGGCTCAGAGGCCGCCTCCGGCCCCTCGGCCGCGAGTGGTTTTGCCCGCTGGGTGGGCGGCATGGCAGCAGGGGCAGGCAAGAGCCTCGCCTCCAGGATCACGGGACTGCTGCCAACTCGTCTCAAGCGCGCGCCACAGGGGGCGGAGGAGGGGGACGCGCCCCGCCCTGCTCCGGTCAGCACACCCAGCCCGGATGTCCAGCAAAATGAGGTGTGTGCTCACATCACATGCGTCTAGAGAAGCAATTCGTGTGCGTGTCGTTGTTGAATAGATAGTGATACTTGCCTGTTTGATTCAACAGCCCTGCTGCCAGCCGAGAAATTTCTTGCATGGACGTAATTTCTTGTCCTTTAAAAGCAGCAATTACTGCTCTGTTAAAGCTACCTTTGCCTGTCGCTGGATTTGGTGTTCTAGGCTGTGATGTGTCGCTGGCACATGATTGCATGTTTCCGTGCTGGTTGCAGGTTATACACGACACATCGCAGGAGATGGTCACGGAGCCGCAGGAAACGGACACAGCCGAGCTAGACGTGAACACTGACCATGAAGGACCGTCGCACCTCTGCCTCAGACGACAGGCAAGTTCAGTTTCTCCATCATAACCGCCTATGGGCATGCAGCCTTGGCATCCCAATTGGACTATCTTGTCTTGGGCCAATGCCTGATGTGAGTCGGCGCAAGTCGGACAGAAGGTGACGGAGGGACGCAAGGCCTGCAGCGGATTAGGATGCTTCAAGACCAGAAGTTTGCACTTCCTGGTGCATTGGTCCCAGGTTGCTCGTTTGCTGGCGCTTCTAGCGGTTCAGCCGGCCGCGCGTGGCACCGTGGGTGGGCTGCTGTGGCTGCCCTGGCTGGAGGCCGCAGCTAGGGACGCGGACTGCCGGCTGGCCAGCCACGCCACACGCGCACTGCTCAACTTGGCAGCGTTCAGGTACGTGCATTGCCACCAGCTATTTTGCCATGAGTGGACGCGAGTACTATCCACGGTTGCTGCGCACAGCGGTGCCAAGTCGCGTCAGCTAGTTTGTTACGTAGACTAATCATGGGTTCGCTTTGGCAACAGCACACTGCTCCTGTCCTCAGGCAGATTCCAGACCACCCATCATGCAAGTTCGCAGCACATTGGCATACCTTGCCGTTCCATGACAAACTGCTGTTCCCCTGCCGCAGGCCCCGTCCTGCTGAGGACAGTCCTTCTCCCAGCCCGGGTGCAGCAGCCGTGAGGCCCGCCCCGCCCGCCCCTGTGTACCTGGATCAGGTAGGGCCAGTGGACGCCTCACACCATTGCACAGTCTGTATTCTCCATGGACCAGCATGTTACACTGGAATGCATCTTAACCATATCGCTAGCTGGAAGAGCTGGGCTTTGATTTAAGACAGCAGGGTAATCTTAGCATGGTCTCTTTCTAGTTCACACAAGTCCATTCCTTGAGCCGCAGGTTCACCTGCTGAACCCCGGCGCCCCGCACCTGTGGACTCTGGCCCAGTCCGGCAGCCGGCCGCACTCCCAGCAGGTGCTGCAGCTGCCCGCCATGGCCCCAGCCCAGCAGCAGCCAGGACCTACAATCGCTATGGTACCCGCTGGTGCCGTCTCGCTGACCGCCAGCCCGCCTGAGGCCTCCATATCCACCTCCGGCACAGGCCATCACACAAGTAACACCATGGCAGCTATCCAGCCCGCGACACTGACTGCGCCACAGGAGCTGGAGCAAGAAGCTAGGAATCGCAGCACAGCAGTGGGCAGCTGGGCTGTGCGTCTGACTGACACTGCTGGCAACCTAGCAGGGTCCGCTTTCGTGTTGCTATCATCTGTCAGTTCCCAAGCCATGCACCTCGTGGCTCCCAGCTGGGCAATGCAATCTGTGGATGGCTCGGTGGCTGCCCCCACGCCCCTGCGTATGGCTGCAGCTGGCTTGACACCTGGCAATCCACCCGCAGCTGCAGCTGCATTCTCTGCTACACAGTCACTACCATTGATGGCTTCATCGGGTTGGTTTGGTGGAGCGGAGAGCACTGCAACACTGTATGCTGGTCAGCAAAACGTAGCAAGCAGCAGGCACCAAACTGAGCCAGAACGAGGCAACCTCATCCAACTTGAGCCGCCTTCAGCTAGTGATGTGGGTGCAGCACGGGCAGCAGAGCAGGGGGTGCAGCACTTGAGCACCCAAGACCTATCGCAGACACCAGGCAGCGAGCACAACCCGTCGCTTCAACCTGGTGACTGCTGCCCAGACAATATAAGCCACCATCCCCTGCTGCATTACGCTCTGATGGGCCCTGGCAGTGTTGCCCCACTCGCCCATGCCGAGGGTCCGGTGCGACGGACCCAGCAGGGCAGGCAGCCCACAGGCGAGGATGCGCACGCTCCACTCATTGACGTTGTATTTGTGCACGGTGGGTGGCCGTGTTGGCAACGACCGCTGATGCACACACTGTTAACACAGCATCCCAAGTTTTGCAGTGTACATTTTTGTGCCGAACGAATGGCAAAACTATAAAGTAGACCAGAGTGCAGCCTCTGTGATGCGGCCAAAGGCGTGTGCAAGCCTTGTGATTGCATTACTGATCACTGGGTCGCAGGCATTCGGGGAGGTCCGTTCATCACGTGGCGCAAGCCCGGCACCGCTGTCAAGGTGAAGCGCATCATGGGTGGACGCGGAGCGCATCTGGACAACATTGGCCAGTGGCATTGTGCCGGTCATGGCATGTATCATGACAACACAGCTAATACTTCTATGGACAAGTCTGAAGGAGACAATGGCAACTTCAGTGAAGTTTCCTGCTCTTCTGACAGGTGCTCGGGTGCTGACTTGGCCTGACACACGATGCAAGGTGTGCCGTGGCGTCCCGCTGCCCGCAGGGGACCACGCCTTCAC
This sequence comes from Chloromonas sp. AAM2, assembly GCA_004335635.1. NCBI lineage: Eukaryota > Viridiplantae > Chlorophyta > Chlorophyceae > Chlamydomonadales > Chlamydomonadaceae > Chloromonas > Chloromonas sp. AAM2. The sequence continues at coordinate 48,165 of QAXH01006241.1, forward strand.
GCCGCTCCGCCGCCTTCCTGTGCATGTCAGACTGCTGGTAAGATGCTGTAGCTCTTGGCGCCATTGCTTGCGTTGATGCTTTGAGTATGCACAAAGCCTTCCTCTGTGTTATAACGATGCTTTCCTGCCAGGCTTGTCTTTATTTGTTGAATGATGTGCACGCATGTAATTTGTGAGCGGCACACTTCTGCCGCTGCACTTCTTTCTCTTCTTGCACTTCCTGCTCTCTCTTCTGCTCTTCTTGCACTTCTGCCACATGCACGCACACCAGACCAGCGCAGCCTTCCGCATCGCAGCAGAACTCAGGGGCAGTCAGA
>QAXH01006242.1:14817-37668 GCA_004335635.1 Chloromonas sp. AAM2
TCCATGCAGCAGCAGCAGCAGCAGCAGCAGCAGCAGCAGCAGCAGCAGCAGCAGCAGCAGCAGCAGTCCGGCATGGGTGCACGGGCAGACCTCAGCCAGGCTGCAGTTAAGGGTGCAGCTGAGATGCTTCTGCTTGACTTTGCAGACGCTGGCTTTGGTGATCCTTTGTACGACTTTGTGGCCCTTCATGGGTCCGTTTTCAAGCATGACAGCAAGCGCCTGGCGGCATGCTGGGCTGCATACAAAGACCAGCTAGTTCGTGAGGCTTGGTCTTCGTGCCACGGAATGTCAAGCGAACAGGCCGAGCCTGCAGGGGTTGGTGAAGCAACAGCGAGCATGGCAGAACTGCAGCTGGGTCAGGCTGTCGAGAATGGCCAAGCTTGTAGGGGGAATCACAACAAGGGTGGTGCAATTGGTTCAGTTTGGCAAATTGGGCAGGCCAGTGGGCATGCCACAACATTTGGGGGGATGGCTGCCTGCACCACTGCAGCACAAGTGATGCAGCTTATCTGGCCACAACATCGGTTGCCTCTCTCGCAAGTTGCAATGCTCTACAGTTTGCTGTATGAGGAGGGGACGTTGCTGCCTCACATGTGGGCCATCCATGCACAGACTCTTCAGGCACCGGGCCAGGGCCTTGCAACGTCTGCCAATGAAGTGGTGGCATGCACTGCGCTTGCCACACGTGCGCCTCATGTGTCCTGCCTGGCTCAGCTGGTTTGGGGTGCCTTGGATGTTGAATAAGTCCGTTTTCGACAACTCTTACACAGCCCTGGGGATGATGAATGATTGCAGAACTTCAAAACACTAGCTTAAGGAGGCTGAGTTCAGTAGTTTAGTAGCTTCTTACAAGGAGGGAGTGCATACCCACAAGCAGCACTTGAGGCACTGAGTGTGTGCATAGTGATGCCATAGTTCTTTTCTGGCTGGCATGAAATGCCTTCTTGCACTGCTGTTAATTCCTGCTTGGCGCACAAGGCTGGTGTACTACTTAGGTACAGCAGACTATCTATCTGTAGAAACTGATGCTGCTGTCAACTGCGTCAACACGATATTGGCGTATACACTCACATGAAAGGTGCGTACAAGGCTGGTACCAGAAGTTAGCAGTTGTGAAAACACCTGAAAGCACACTGCTATTGACGGCGGGGCTACTTACAATTGTATCATGGGGCACAACAACCACTGAGTACTTTCAAACAAACCACTGAGGCCAAACTTTTCAGCCTCACCCCAGAAATCAACTGCACGTCCGTCATTGTAGCTAACTTGGAAGCAAGAAGTAGAGCAACCGTGCAGCCCTACAGAGTCTGTAATCTGAAAGCAATTTGGATCGCTAAAGAAGAAGACAAATCACATTGAATGATACTGTTACTGTATGTTACTCTATGCTGTTTTATATTCAAAGCGCTAGACGCCACACGTTGGGCTGGCCATAGCCACAAATCCACAAAACCGACATGGAGGGTACAAATCAGAATTGTGAAGCAGGAGAGTTAGAGCCAGCAAGAGCATGTGATGTTTAAGATGCGCTGTCACTGTACAGAATGCTACAATGCACACGATGCATTTATTGGATTAAATTCAGGCGTTCGCGATGTTCTCCAAGGTGTATGTATGCTTGATGCAGAAGTAGTTTGATGAAAGCTGCAAAAGGAAATCATCCCACAGTATATCACGAACATATTGACGGGGCCTGTACTCAGTTGCCCTGAATTGCTGATTCAATTGGCACACAAACTCAGGGACGCACCATCCCGAGCACCACCAGCACCTGCCAGCAGTCACGCTGCTGCAAGGCTTGATCTGCCTTTTCAGGCATGCAAGGTTCTCAAAGCATGGCAGCCATTCTCAGGCCTGCAGCGCGTATCCCGGTGCTGGCGCCATGACATTTTGGAGACCGGATCCCCCACACGCGACTGAAGTGGCACCTGTGGACAAGTTGACGATGCAGTGAGGCCTGTGCTCCTGCAAACACATGGCAACCAAAGCACATGGTTAGAAGCCAAAGCCTCGGCTGCAATCCAGCATCAACCTGTACCTGATGATCATTTGGCACGCACAATTCCATGTTGGTCAGCGTCGTCTTGAATGGCTTGTTCACGACATGAGTGCCGTGCATACTCGTGCGTTTTGAATGGCTTGTTTACAAGAATGGGTGCTGTGTCTACTAATGTGCGCATGGCATTGTCGGTGGCAGAAGGCTATGCATCGCATTAGGGTTGTCACAGCGTGACGTGCGAGTGCATGCCAGAGTGATCACCGGCTCCTGCGTATTGCGCCTTTTGCTTACCTGTTGCATGGACGGCACGCGGGCCGCCGGAGTCACTGGATCAGGGAGGGAGCACATTGTTGCGGCTTGGCTTGCGCAGAAGCTGACTCCGTTTACGAAAAGCCAAGTGCAAGCGGTCAATCCAAGCACCTGCATACCAATGAAGCCGTGACGGGCTGAGATCAGCGCTGCGGCAAAACTGTCGGAAGTGAGCTCGCCTCGCTCAGAGCACAGCCTTCGACTTCACTCAACTCTATGTCGCGCTGAGGCTAAATCGTTGCTACAACGGGCTTCCGACACAGGGCGAGATTTGTCTTACCTGCTGCAGGCAGGACACGGCGAGGGTAGCAAGAGCTTTGTTTTGAACTTGGTCTACCGAAGGGCGCACAGCTCCCAGAAGTGCGTTCTGTGAACAAAGACCATGGTACACGACGCTGATACAGAGCAGTGAACTGCAACGATGATGGCACTTCAGGCAAAACGCCCTCTCCGTCACTTACCAGGAACGGCATACTCTTCTGCAGCGTCTCCACGAAGTCTTGCGTCTGATCCGTGAGGTGGGCCATGCACATTGGCTCCAGGGCGTGGACTGTGATGAGCCTTGGCGAATTCTTTGAGATTGTCCTCCTGCTGACAAACGCGCGCTGCATGCACAGCAGCGGCGGGCCGCCGTCTGCTGGCTGCGTATCCGGCGACCCAGTCAGCCGATACGGTGAGGCAATAGACCTTGACTTGCAGACGAGGATGAAGGATGTAGGACCGTGGCTCAGCATTTTTGTCTTGAGACGCTTGGCGTGAGGAATATGAAGGGCCGCCCCAGGAGGAGGGCCCTGCAATTGCGACACTCGCATGAATGGCGGACTTTGAAGCCAGGCATTGAGAATTCCGGCATTTAAAGGCCGGCAGGATTCCGGTCACGGGATCACACAAATCAGGCAAATCGTACCTGATTGATGCCGCGATCACGCCTTGTGCTCTGACAATCCACGCTGAAAGCATATTGAGGGCCAATCAAACGGCGAGCTTGATGTTTGGAACTGGCTGGCAATTCAAACTTGCGCTGACCTGGACCAGATTACGGCAGGCAGACAGCTGAACACAGGACTTGGCATGTACGCACTGATCACCTCGTGCCTCACACCATACGTCGGCCAGCGAGAAGGTTGAGGCAATCATTCTGACCGCTGGGCATAGGCACTTTAAGCGCAGAGGAACCTGAACATCAGCCAATAGACGTATAACGGTCCCACGAGACAAACTTACAGGAGATCGCTCACAGCGACTTTGTGTCCTGTGGATCGGCAAGAACCAGATCGCGATTGCCGTTCGTAACTATTGTTGGGCCACTGGGCCGTTAAATAGGCTTCGAGCTGGCCTCCGTCAGGCTTTCGCCAATGCTTAACGACTGCTCCAAGGCACAGGGACACAGTTGACTCAACACCAAGAGCCACCGAGAGTTTTGATAGGTGTATAATGAATACTGAGCAGGAACAACATCTGGAAAGCAGTTACTGCATCACTGATCCTCATTCGTCAGATTGTCCTTGAACTGGCAAACGTTGCTTTTACATCTAATTGGGCATGTTTTGCAAAGCGCTCGAGGAGATGACCACCAGAGAGGCAACCGACCTCTGCTGACCTGGTGAAACTCCCCTGTACTTGGTAATGAAAGCGAGTCACGGGCTAATGATAAGTGAATCTGGGCAGGTCTGCAGATGGTGCTATCATGCAGCTGCCTTGAGCTGAGAGCTGAGCACTTCTCCATTGTAGTCCTGCCCACCCGCCACTGTGAAAAGAGAGCCGACCTGCAGAGCCGCAGTTAGTGATTTGCAAGTCAGTCGGTTGAACATTCGTTTGAGCTGCATGCCGGTTGCCTGCCCACACTGAGCACGGCTGGAAGCTCTCATGCCATGCAACAGTATTGTATATGACCTGCATGTGTCTTGCCTTTCCAACTCAAAAATCACATGTGTGTTTGCCAGCGACTTGCTGCCATACCGTAGTGAGCAATGCTACCCCTGAAAGCTTGTGAATGTCTGCCCAGCAGCGCACTGCCAATGCTGCACATGCACGGCTAGACCAGCGCAGCCCTATACGTGAATCAGCCCTTGCATGGCGTTCCCCCTGACCTGGCAGTCTTTCAGTGTGGCCCGCTCCTTGACAGTCGAGCCCGCACACAGGATTGAGTTCTGTATGGTGACTCCGTCGCCCACCACCACATTGTCTTGCAGGACGCTGTTCGTGATCTTCACATTTGCGCCCAATCTGCACCACAATACATAAGCCACTAATGGCGATGCGAAAGCTGACACCACAGCTGATAAGTAAGTAGAGGACTACTAGCAGCAAACAAATGTCAAGTTCGGCAATTTCTCAGCATGCACTGCAAACCCATGCACGAAGTCGTGCAGCTCCCAACACCCTCGCCTACTTCATTCCTTCAGACCTATTTCATTATGTGCAGAGCCAGTCTCGCAGGCAACCAGAGAAGACATCGCACATGCATTGCCGTTGCAGCACCCACTTGCAGTTGCTTCCCAGGACCGATCTCTTGATGCTGCTCTTGTCCCCCAGCACACAGCCCTCCCCCAGGATGCAGGCCGCGGCAATGGTGGTCTTGTTGCCCAGCTGGGTGCTGGCCGGCACTACGTTTTCGTGCTGGCTGCTGGCACTTAGTCCAGTCAGGTGCAGGGCAGTCCTAGCATCAGCGAGCTGCAGGTTGCACAGGAACGCATATGATGGGTGCTAGACATTCGGCATGGACTGTGCTGCTCCTGTCTGCATCATGTTTTACGCCATTCATGCTATCAGGGCTCATGAAGCTTGCCTTTGCAGTCCCTCGTGACAGCACACAAATATCATGACGCCTAGCACACAATGAGAAGGATAGAGCCATGATGCTGGCATGCATGGGACAGGATGCAAGCACAGGGCACAAGCACAATATGGACACAAGCATCACCATCACCCAAAGCACTGAAACGCATCCCAGCATCACCTCAAGCTCCACCCACTCACGTCCTTGTTGACATCTGCGTAGCTAGCTGCGTCCGATATGCGTGCACAGTACAGGCCCTGCTTGACCACATGCACTCGCAGTGCGCTGTCGGGCCCGGTGGCGCGGGAGGGGTGTGTGTGGGTAAGCTCCATGTAGTTTTCACCCGCACGCTCTGCAGGCACACCCATCCACACACTTGCTCAACTTGCATGACTGTTACAGCTGGGGCGTGTGGGTGAGCTCCATGTGATTGTCACCCGCACGCTCTGCACATACGCACGCACACATACACGTTTGCTCAAATCCGTAGTTGATGCTGGAGCCCTCTGCCGGTCTGGTTCTGGGATGATACAGGTGTGACCCTGAGGATGGCGGTGGCGTGGCCTGCTATTTGCTCCGTGTTTGTTTCCCAATTGATTATTTCTCGTTTGCCCTGGGCGAATCAGCACCTGCATGACGCTTTTGTTTTTACACTTTGCACATGGCAGACAACCGCCTGCAGTTGATCGTGTCATGAGCCACTGATCACCATCCACGATCTCTTTCAATGCAATGCATCGGACCGCCATCCAGCAACCACAAGCACAGTGCACCTTAACTTGACCTCTGGTCACACTCTGGCCAGCACTTACCATCTGAGTCGCCTTGGCCCGCAAGATCTTGGGACGAACGCATCTGATCGGCTGTGTTTGGCGACTCCTGGCTGTCCGTCCCGCCCGCTGCCGGCCCGCTTGCATTCCCCGACAGGTCTGCCGCGCTGCCCGTGCCCGCTAAACCGCTCCGCGGGCGCCGCTGCTGCTGGGTTAGGAAGGGGAGAAGGTCCTGACGGACTGATGACAGGTTCGGCTGGTCGTCCAACAACCCTAGGACTGACCTGCAGACACACATGCATGCATGTACGTCACCTGATTTACATGCTGCTCAGAGGACAATCTATCCGGTCAATTCATCACTAATTCTGATTCAGTCCTGCTGACCATCAACGGCTGACCAGAGCCTGCTGATTGAATGCAAAACGCCGCACACTCTTGCTGACCGAGCCCGTGCCGCGCGGTGTCAATCCTGCACCAGCTCCTGCCCGTCACGTCTTTCTGGCTTGCTGCCAACCTTGTGAGATCAACGCTTGCCAGGCCAGGTGTGCGCATCAGCTTGTGCGCCCCAGCCTGCTGCCATTCATCACTGTCACCATAATCGATCTCTTCTTGTGTTCAAGGGGAAAAGCCATCGCTTTGGACATCATGGCCTGCAGTGCTGCAACTGACACATTCCGCCGCCATCCTGGAGGCTTCAGTCTGTTCAAGCCAGCCACGCCTACCCTATGCCCGCCACTCACTTATCAAACACGTAGAGATGTGCATCCACAAGATCTGAAGAAATGGCCATGCACCCATAGCCACGCACCACTGACAGAGGGACCTGCACAGAGAGACAGGTCGGATAACTCGAATCGACTTTCAGGCTGTGCAAGTTTAAGGTTTATCTCAGGCTGTGTAGGAATAAGCTGTGTCACAGGATGTGTTGGATTCCATGCAACCAAATGCAACGTTGCTGCATGAGGCAAGCCATTACTATCCAGGTGTGTCGCGATCCCCTTCACATGTAGGTTGGACGGGTTGGAATCCCTCCCCTCAGGCAGGTTGTTCTGATCATGTGTGTAACAGGCTGTAATAGAGTGAATGCTATCCTTGCAGCGCACATTAGATGCGTACCTTCAGATCTTTCAAGGACTCCTGTGAGGAGGCGTAGAACAGGAGCCGCTCTCCTGTGTTGTCCAGACCTATATAGTCCACATTCTGAAGGCAGGGCAGAAGGGGAAGTCAAGTGGATGAAAGGCAGAGCCACGCAAGCTTTCGTGTGACGGCTTCCTTGATGTCAACAGATACATACAGACAGGCAGGGTTAGGCTAATCCTCACCAATCAGCAGCGGGTGGCTGTGACGGCCATGCAAACACATGACATCGACCCACCATGCAGGTAATGCACGGCCTGAAGTACCTGCAGCCCTGAGCGCTCATAATGGCCCACGCACATGCAGCAATGTATCAGACCTCCTGCAGCAGCGGTATGGCCTGATCTTGGGTAACTGCTAATCCTGCAGTGCCGCATGAGGTGTTTAAACCAGCGCCATAGGCCTACCTTGGGTGCCTTCCCTGGCTTTGTCTCCGTGGTGGGTGACACCCTGCGGCGGAACAGCAGTGCTGTGGCAAGCGCTCCGTCCATCTGCAGCAGAGAGACAGGGTTAGGGTTAGGTCAAGAGTGAGGGTGGAGGCCGACTTAGCATTGGTTGCAGCACATGCGCATCTGAACATTGCGTCCGCAGCAAACAGCCGGTGCAGCGTCAATGGACTGCAAGCATACAGGAACTGTGAATGATGGCCCGGTTTCACAACGTGTGCATGTTTTTCCCTGTAAGCAGCACTGCCCATGGTACTTATCTCAGGCCAGTGGCGTGGTTTGCTGGTCCTGTCATGGCCCTGCTGGTCCTGTCATGGCCACTGTCATGGATATGGCCCTAATTGATTGTCGCTGTGTACCTGATGCTTTGCTACTAGTGCATTGACTGGAAAGTCTGTGAGCAGGTCGCCCGACATGACCACCACCGTCTGCGCCGTGATCTTGTCCTTCACTGCCCGTAGGCCGTCCGCTGTGCCCTGACTCTCCTTAACTCGGACCACCTGATAGGAAACAAATACCAGAAAGCGGACACTGGTCAGCGTGGTCAAGCTGAGCAGTGGGCCTATGAGCGGTCTGCAGAGATTCAAATAACCTGGGCAGGGATGCAAAACTCATCAGGGCAATGCCTGTTTCCCATCACGTGTCGCATGGCAGCTGACGTGAAAGGGAACAACGACGTCATCAGGACGACATACAACAAAAGTCACACAGTCAGCAGATGGGCCTAGAGGGAGCCGGGGCAGACCCGCATGGCTATTCCAATGTATGGCAAGTTGTCCTCAAGATTTCCCTGTCCATCGGAGGTTGTCATGTGCTCCCGGCCTATGATGCCGCCATCCGCAACATGCAAACCTGTGCATCATTTCAATTGTCATGGCAGCGCTCCACATCTGCTGCGTTGGTCATCTGCGCGCGTTTGCAGCCTGCCATGCATGCCTGAGGATGCATGATGTATTTTGATCAACATGGCAGATTGGGTGAGTTGCCTGGCCTGAACATGCCGGACCACTGATCAGAGCTGCATGGACACCTATGACATGCTTGTTTGAACTTGCTAATCGACGTCTGCCCTTGCACATGTGCATGCCCCTTGCCAGACACACCTCACACTGCATGCGTGAGTTGAGAGGGTACTCCTTGCTGACCCAGTCTTGGATGGCTCTCGCTACCTCGTCGCCCATCACGACCTGCAAGCCATGGCGCCTGCCTTAGCACAGCTCCATGCAGCCAGAATCGGTCGAGCTGCGCGTGAGAGCCCAGCTCACCACATACACCTTGGGAAGACCAGCATCATAGAGCGATTTCAACGCGTAAGAAATCAGTGGCTTGTTCGCCACGGGCATAAGCGCCTTCACAGAGGAGTTCGTCAATGGGAAAAGACGTCTCTGATCGCAGTTATCGCCGCCAGCCAGCACGATGGCTTGATAGGCCAAAGGTGCGGATGGCATTGTGATGGCTCCGTCGACAAGAAACAGCTGGTAAGCTGGTCAAGGTTGAGTTGTCTTCTAGTGTTGAGGTCCACTAACCCTGTGCACGCTCTCTCTGATGGTTCAAACCCTAACGGTCCAGAGCTTGCAGACCGGGTTATGCGTCTCAGTTGCTAAGAGCTGACGTTAGCAACACATGCGGTGATGCAGCACGTCAAACTTGCTTTGATGCAGCACGTCAAACTTGATGACATGTCCGCAACATCACAAGAGGGGAGGGATTCCAACCCGTCCAACCTACATGTGAAGGGGATTGCGACACACCAGGACAGTAATGGTGGTGGCCAACCCCTCGACCGACAGAAACGGAGCAAGCAAAGAGTGTGTAACATGGGCGGTGAAATTCCAACCAGGTGAAGACTTCTTCGCACGCATTACGCTTGCAAAGACATTGAACACAATCAAGAACTGCACCCATCGCGTATGTCCCGAGCAGGAACGGCAGGCCTTCCCTGACTGTCCAATTTTTGAAAAGAAAAGTGAGGTGAAACGGGCCGGAACACTTGCATCGCACAACCAGACACACACAGCACAGCACTAGCAGACTGGTTGAGATACGTCCACGATTGAATGCTGTGAACCGGCGTCAACTGCTTGAGGTCCGTGCTCACGGTCGTGTCAGACATTCGGACAGCAGATGACCCACCGACTAGCACATTCGCATCGGCGCGACCATGACATGGCATGAGGTAGTCCCAGTGCAGCTTTGCAGAGCTTTTCCTTGATCAGAACGGAACTCATCATCTGATGATGAGGTCGTGTCTCATCTCGGGAATGACGTTCGGTCCGTGGCCAGGTCACCTCTGCCGCTCGTTTAACGTCCTCTTGCTCGTGACCTGGTCTGCATCAGCTGTGTATCAACCGAGGGTGGCATACGCGGCATTCCTGACGCCTCCCGCCGCACCAGGGGTAAGTCAGCAACCGTAACTTAACCCTAACTGGGCGCGGGTTAAGTTAGCCTCTGTTGGGCCATAGGACTAGGATTAGGCCCAGCCTTAAAGCCAGAGAGCATCAGGGACATTGTACCTACCTGTTACGCATTATTTTGTGCCCTTCCAAGCCCTGTCTGGTTAGGTTTTAGGACTTGTGGTTTAAAAGTTACGATTAGGGTTTAGTGGACAACAACGGTGCCAAACCATTTTGTTCCGGAATTGAACGACCATTAGTATATGTATATATACTGTGATGCACTTGACAGCAAGGCATGACTCTTGAGCTGCCGCACCTTGACAGCAAGACATGTCTCTTGCGCTGCCGCACATTGGACAGTTGGAGACAGGCCATACTTTTGAGACATGCGCTTATTATCTAGTGCTCAGTGTCAGGCAGGCTGAATGCATGCAGTGAAAAAAGAGATTCGGAGATTCCAGCTTACAATGTGACACCGGAAGAGAAGCCCACAGTTCTCTCGTGCTCATACACAACATTTCGCAAACGAGGCACTTCCGCCAAAACATGCAGTCTCAGCTCTCGACTTGTTGGTGTGTCATTTGTGACTCATTTACTGGAAGTGACACGCAAAAGAGAGCAGCTTCTTAAACTTCGCACCCTCAGGATTCATGCAGCGGAACCTCCCACACATGAACCTGTCAAGTTGTCCCAGAACTGGCAAACCATTCTTTTGTACTCGTGTTTGTTGCATGCACCCCAGAGCTTGTGCACGTCTCCACATGCAAAATATGACATGCAGCCTCACATGATTGCTGCTATGCAGACCGTCGCCTCACTACCCCCATTCCCGGCACCCCACTTGGGCAGCGAACCTTACTCCGCTACACCAGACACAGCCGAGGCCTCACAAAAACTCACCCACCTTTACATCATCGTTGCTGTTGTATGTGGCTGCTCCCTCTTTGGGATCATCGGGCTTGTGGCTGTGGCCAACGGATGGTGCTGCTGGCAAGACAACGTGGTTGAAGCTGGGAATGCAAAGCGTGACATGGAGAAAGGCTGGATGAATGCACCCAATTCTGGCCAGGCTGCAACGTGGGCTGCTGTGGCAGAGCTAGGCGCCTGCGGAACCGTGCGCGCACCAACTATTGAGGAAGGAGACGAGGGTCCACAGTGAGTGGCTAAGAACATTAGGTGCCATGATGTACCATATTCAGTGGCACTTTGCCTTGCTTTTGTCTGTGCACTTGCGGTTGGCCGAATGCAAATCAAATGCATGCAGGGGGCAGATGGAACACATGTGCACACCCTGTCGTCCTTCATTGTGCCCAGGCACCTGATCAGTAACCTGCATCAGCACATGTCTATGCGTGATGTTATTTGTCTTGACTGCTGCTCACAGGGAAAACAAGGCATGTGTCCAACAGCCACTAGCTGAAGGCATCGTTGTACCTCCCAGCTTCACAACCGCTCCAAAGCGCACATCCAGCCGCAAGGCCGGCATGTCCTCCGCTCCTGTTGCCCATGCTAGGGTCTTGGGCATGTTATCGGATGGCATGGACAATGGGCTTGCGCATGACGAAATTGACCTGAGCCCGGCAGGGGTGGCTGCCTTCAAGGCCCTCAGAAAGGCCACACGCGCTAGCAAGCGGCAAAGGAGGCGAACCCTTGCATCAGTGAGTTGTAAATATGGGTCGCCATAGCTAGAAGGTGTGACTGTCTGAACGCCATACTACGTTGCTGTGAGTGGGCAGTTAGGCGTTTGCTTGTTCGTTTGCCAGTGCTTGCCTGAGGGCTTGCTTGCTCAGCCTGTCGCAGGTCTAAATGCTACTCTATCCATTGTGTGTGTCTGTGCAGGCCCTGACTTCCATGGATCTTGATTTCGGCAGTGGGCCCCTGGCCAGGAGTTCATACTTTGAAGCGACAGGGCAGGCGGGTGGTTATCCTGTGTACCAGGGGATGGAATTGAGCAGGCTAGCGAAGCCGGATCGGATGACTGCTTCGTCATCGCGCTCGACAAGCCTGCCACAATTACCATGCCTTGCGCCAGCACCGACACCAGCACCTGGGTATCTGAAGAGCCAACGATCTGCTGATCCCCGTGTGATAACAGCAAATGTGCCACATAGAGATTGGAGTGCGCACGTTTCGGCCGAGCAGGGCAGGATTCTTGGGAGTGGCAGCTATGTGCGCGCGGTGGCAAGGGATTGTGATCTGGAGTTGCCGCAGCACGAGCTCAGTTTACAGCAAACAAAACAGCAGCAGGATGGCGGCGGCAGTGCGAGCGACATCGGGGGTACGCAGACGGCGGAGCGGGGGGGAGGCTCTGGAGGGGGAGCACGAGGGGCGGCGCTATCCATCGTTCAGAAAATTGGTCAGGGCGCTTTTGGAGCAGGTGCGTTACTGTCAATTGCGCACAGGGAAACTTGATGGAAAGAATAGCTGATTCTGAGCCTTGGATGATTCTGACTTGCAGGTGATAGCAGCCACAATTGCTGCTCTGACTGCTGCTGCACCATATTCTATGCGTGCAGTCTTTGAGGGGCGTTGGCAAGGCATCCGAGTGGCGATCAAGATCTTGGCCTTTAATGAATCCCCCATGAAGGCTTGCGCACCACTGACGAACAAAAGGGATAGTGCCGTCAGGAACCAGGCTCCTACGAACAGCAAGATGGCGCGCATGGCAATCATGGAAATGGCAGTATCGGGCCTGGCGAACCATCCGAACCTGGTCCCGACTTACCAGTGCGAGGTGAGTCAAAGCCTCAGATGGCAGCGCTGATTGAGAGACATGGAGGTGTGACTTTCACAGCCAGATACACGCAATGGGCTGGAGGCGCCAGTCTGTCAGCTGTTCGCAAGCAACTTGAGATGTGGCGCCGTCAAAGTTTTCAGTGTTCGCACTTCACATCAACCGCAATCATGTGTTTGCGCAGGTGCGTTGTGTTCCACTGCTGCCACCCCACGGTGCGGCAGCACTGGAGCCGTCTGCTTGGATGGATACCGCCAATCCCGCGCTGCAGGTGCGTCTGCCACAAGGAATCAGATACTGATCGTCAGAATCAGTCGTTGCATACGCTGCCTGTGAAATGTGTGCTATGGCAATCGAGTGCTTGCGATCATACGTGGACGCAGATGGCGCCGTGCAATCTTGAGCACGCGATGTGGGAGCTGCGCCTAGTCATGGCCTGGTGCGACAGGGGAACTTTAAAAGACGTACTGACCGGGCCGGCAAGCCGCTGGTCAAAAGCCGGAGTGAACTCTTCCGTCAACGGTGACAACAAGGCAAATCTTGCCGCCAATGCGGATCGCAGCTTTGTGTCGGTGCTGCGGACAGCGCTGGACGTTGCGCGCGGTGTCGCGGCGCTTCACATGAATAACATTGTGCACACCGAGTAAGTGCAAATGCTGTCTCGCAACATTGCTCTCCTGTCCGTGTTGGCCGCATCCTGAGATCTGTGGTTCTGCTCTGGCTGCAGCCTCAAACCGCAGAACGTCCTGCTATCAACGGATTTGCACGACCCCAGAGGTTGGATTGCGCGCCTTGGGGACTACGGCCTGGCTGTACGATTGCCAACCGGGTCCAACTTCATCAGCGGCGTATATCACGTGAGTTACTCACTGACCATTTGAGAGACGCGTAGCACAGTAATGGGAACACTTGCAGCTGAACAGGCTTTTCGCAGGCTGGCCGCATCAGGCTTCCATGGCTGATCCAAGTCAACTCAAGATGATTAGTCCGGATGAGGAACCGGCTGAGAAACCTGCATGTTTTGCTTGATTGTTCTAGGGTACTCCCGCATACCAGGCGCCGGAGGTGCGGTCCCACGGCAAGGTCTTCAAGTCCAGCGACACCTACAGCTTTGGCATCCAGATGTGGGAGATGTACACGGGCAGGTGCGCTATCTGTTGGTGATGCACAAGCCACCGCACACGGGCATTGTGTAGGTGCCAGCTGCACCTAGGACGTCGTAGCGACTGCTTCTGAGTTACAACGTCCCTGCAGCGACCCTGAAAATCCATGCCTTTCAGCCATTACCTCTCGGCAGGGCGGCTCAGCCCAGCGATGGATGCTTTCACTTTATCGTTGAAGGAGCGCCCGAGGGGCTACCCACAGGATGCATAGTCCAGATAAGTAAGCTTGTCCATCCGTGCAGGTGCTTGGCAGATGAGTTGCAAGCGCGTGGATCAGTGTCTGATATGTATGGAGGGCGCTTCAGAGGCTTGCCTTGTGCTTTCAGCAGCGGCAGCAGCAGCAGCAGCAGCGGCAGCAGTGGCAGCGGACAACAGTGGCTGGCTGGTGCCACACAGGTGAGCGGCGGCACAGATGAAAGAGGTCAACACGACGGGTCATTCTGCCATTGCTTGTCATTGCGGCTGCAAAGTTATTGCCATTTGAACAATAGACCGAACACACGCTGTGTATCATCATGAACGTGTGCACTGCTGTGTTGGTTGATATGAGAATTTGCAAGGAGAAGCTACAGTTGGCGCGTTTGCGTTTGCTCAGCCTTTATGACGCAATTTCGCGCGTTTGACTTGCAGGTCACTATGAACCCCAGCCTTGAACAGGACCTGTCGTCCGCAGGCTGGAATAGCAGCAGCAGCAGCGGAGCCAGCGCCTCTCTTTTGCGCAGACGATCCAAGGCTGACAAGCTTGACCAAATCCAGCGGGGGCTGAACTACAAGGTTTGGGCGCCCGTTTTTCCACCCGGGACGCCAACTGCATTTGAGCAACTCGTTCGGTCGTGCTTGCAAGGCAATCCGTTCACGCGGCCGAGCTTCCCACATCTGGTGGACGAGCTGGCCGTTCTGCTTGAACAAGAAGAAGCCGCGATCGCGCCGTGATTGGTCAGGTCGTCAGCTTCAAAGCCGCCATTCGCTGGTTTGGCGACAGTCAGGTCGGGTCCCGTGCGATTGTGGTTATCGGTCCCGTGATGATCCTGTTTGACTGCATCAAAATGCGACTACTGAATTTTCCATGTGTCCGTCTGTCCACTTTTGGACATGCCACTACGAATCCGGACGTGCATTATTCACGGCTATGTGAAAAAAGAAAGTTTGCCCTAACCCCCCCGGATCCTAACCGGACTGACACCGTGATGAGGCTGTCAGTTGTCTGTGGGACTAGTATTTTCAGGAGTGCGTCCATACTAAGTTTTCATGTTGGTAAAAGTGTGCACAGTGCGGTGTTGAGTCAATGTCATCTGCCTCTGGGATGTGTTGCTGATGCTGAACGGCTGTGATGCTGAACGGAAAATCGCTCCGGCCTACTTTGCTCTCGTTTAGTGAATCAGACTGCGCAGTGATCTCATTTTTGAAAAGAGTGGCGGCGAAGCTGTGCAGAAGCTGGCTCAGGTCCTAAGGGCGGAGTCGCACCAACATATACAAGAGCGGACAAGAGCACGACTCCAGACAAACCGAGGTGTCGACACTCGCACACAAAGGCCTCTTGTGGCGGGCAGGCACGCGCAGAACAGTCTCAGGGTTTGCGTCACAGGTCCTAAGGCCAGGGCAAACTTTCCTTTTGGGAAATCAGCAGTGGGCATTGGATGGGGATTAAAGACGGCCATGGTTTAATCGATTGCAAGAACAACGTTTTTAATTCCTGTTGTTTTTCTGCTACTGCTTGTGTTGCCCAAACGCATCAATCTGTGCTATTGGCCTCTGGGCCGTGCTTCCTTTGTTTGCCTGATGCAAAAGTTTTTGAACTGTCTGTCTCTTCTCAACTGCTGGCCTCGGGAGTTGTCATGATAGAATTCGCGCTCGGTGCGTGTGCCCTCGTGATGTAAGGTCATTCCGTACATAGTTTCCGTACATAGCTTCTGCTCACCGTTGCCCGGTAGTCTAGCTTTGACGCAATGGCATGGCGGTGTTTATGTGCTAGTTACAAATAATCATGTATCAACGATCAAGGATTGTTCAGCCTGTTCTGCTCTTGACTTCTTGGTGATTTGAATACAGATGGAGTTTTTGCGGCACAGCTGCGTTGGTTTCATTCACCATGTGCTGCAGTCGTGCACCTGAAGCCCAGTACAGCCACGACAGTCATGGACGTTGACACTGCTCATTAAAGCATGTTAACTGTTACAGAGCGCGGAACCATGAGACTCGATCATGATTGCTAGCAGGCCATGCAAAAGACGAGGATGGGTACCGTCTTGGCCCCTTGAAGCAAAAAGAAGGAGGGAAGGCAGAAGGCCGCTGAAAATAAAGGATCACAACTCTTCCACTCAGTGACTGGTTTAATCACAGCTCGTCTTTTGTCATCGCCATGCCTAGAGAGGCTGCAGAGCAGACCTTGGACCACAGAAGCAGGTCCTTTGATACAGACGTGCTAAACTGAGAGGCTCCCGTTTTGAGGCTGGGATCAACCCTCCACAGGCGACTCTATTGCTCTACAAACAAGACTCAGAAATACTGTAATAACTAGCAGCTCACTCCCATTGCATGATATAAGCATCGCAATGTTGCCCACTAGCAAGGCTTGAGTGTACTGCACTAACACCTCACTAGACCTCATGTATGGTATAATTTAGATACAGACATCGCTGTAAAATCCGTCTACAGAAAAAGCATAAAGAGTGCATAAAGTGTCCAATGATCACATGCCCCTGTTACGAAAATACAACGATGCTTGCACACATGCTGTCCGGTATGCCCCTGACGATATCTGTCTGCAGAGCCCAGGCCTTGTGAAATACGTACAACCTACCATACGAGGCTAGCTAATGAGTGAGTGAGTGAGTGAGTGAGTGAGTGAGGCACGTTACAGGCCCTAGTGTGTTTGGGTTATGCATGGGTTCAGATCCTGGGTTTGTTGTTAATCCGTAAATTATCAGCTTGTGATAGATACTTGCAATGTCAAGTATGTGATCACCAAGCTTCAAGGGCAACCGCCTGTTCCCTTAACTGCAGTGCCGTCTTGCAAACGAGCGATGTCTGCACTCCAGTGCTGCACTCCAATGCGATAGTCCTCTGTGGCGTTTGCACGGGTGAACGTGCCCCACTCCACTGTAACTCCTGGGCCAAAGGCCAGGGACAGTACGGAGTCCTCGCTGGTTGTTGCGAAGACCTCGGCCAGGACGAATAAAATGGCAGTGCAGCCAAGGTTGCCGTACTTGAACAGCGTTTCATACGAGTTGAGCAGTGCAGCCTTTGAGAAGCCAAATTGATCCCTGAATGGTTCGCTCAGGGCATCCAAGATGCGTGGGCCCCCGGGGTGCACGGCCAGAGCGGGCAGCTTGTCACAAGTCAGCCTGCGGATTATTTGGTTGCCGGCGCCAGTCTGCATCACGGCAAAAGAAGAAGGTGATGTGAGTGCTGAAGCGCCCTTGTGAGAATAACAGTTTTGTGATTTTGAACCAAAAGTGATGCCAGCGTAGTGCATGGGCTGTTGAACATTGGCTGCAAACTTGGCATGCACAAGGCAAGAGCTGGCTTGCCTACCCTGCTCCTATATAACATGCACAATAGCCATGGTGGTGTCTGTTACAGCATGAGATGCGCGAGGCTGGTGGTGACACTTACAGCGAAATACTGGCCCAGAGCCACGGGCACATCTGGGTGCAGACCCATCGCGTAACATTGGCGCGGAGGCTTGTCGGCTGACGGCGGGGAGTGTGGCACCATGCCGAGCAGGTGCTGGCTGTCTGGGATCAGCGACATGCCCGCGCTTGAAAATGCCCACTCGCCCTTGGTCGCGACGACGAAGGCGCCTGCACCGCTCAGCGCTGTGAAGCGTCGCGAACTCGGACGCGACGACTAGTACCGCGCGGGTCTCACCATCCTCTCCAGCTCGCACAATATCCCGTGCCTGTTAAACAGGGTTCCAGCAACCAAAAAACCAACGTCAGGGATTGGCATGGTGGGCTCGCGCAGCATGGATGACGCTCGACCACATCACACATCTCTTTTCTTCACGCACAGTCTTAGTGTTATTTCATTACAAGTACAGTGAATGTCCCATCATCTGACCAGATTCTATTACGCTATCCACGCGTCGATCGATCTTTGCGGCTCTTTTTGCAAAACGGGCTGCTCCTGCTCCTGTATACACATCTTTCCTTACCAAACGCAGGCATGTCATTCCGCAGAAGCAGCCGTTGAAGTTGAGCTCGCACTTCTGAGTGTCCAGCGAGAGGTCCAGCGAATGAATCAGATGCGCCGCGATGCCGGGCTCGCGCCAGCCAGACGTGTTGGTAGTGACCACATGTGTGATGTCCCCGGCTCCACCCTCTTTCCAGTTCTTGAGGGCTTCACGCGCGGCTTGCAGGCTCAGCTCCGGAGCGATTTCATTCCACAGGGGCCGCGCACTGTTCCGCGGTCAGCGAATGCTTTCCCGGGTGCGGGATCTCGTGCTCGCGCGGCTTGCCGATCGGCCTGCCCAGGTACTCGACGTTCTCATTCTCTGTCCCAACGTGGTACCTGCACAACGCAAAGTCTAAAGTGACTGATGCCTGCACATCGCACATTCACTGTCTACTAAGGTGGGCTCGATCACGAACAGAAGGGACAATACAGTCACGCTCAGGTTCTACTTATAGAAGGCAGGCAAGCAGGGCAAGAAAGGTTGAGAAAGGCAAGTCTTGATCTTGCGTTACACTGACAGATGACTAATAGCTATGCATCACATACGTTCCTGAGACTGACAATGCACAGTTGATACATATTCGGCCGCATCATGGTATGTTGTTTGTACCGGACGTGAGAAACGTGGGGTCAGAGTGATGCAAGGCAGCACGTGCAACACTGGATGCGGCAAAACAGTTTCTCAGGACTGATTGTATGTATCTATACAAGGAATGAGCCACCAAGGACAGCTTAGCATAAGGTGCATCAGCCACCAGGCTATCAGCTCTGCACTACGTACCTGTAACCTGAAAGCGAGCGGCTCCGGATTCTGGTGCCCAGGCAGGCCCGCTCGAACTTCTCAATCAGCTGCTCATCTATGCCGTTCGCACGATAGCTTTCCTTGGAGACGTTGATGTAGTGCTCCATGCTCACAAGTGCTGGGGTGGCAAGACCTGTTGATGTGATGAATGCCTCTGGCCGCATCTTTATTGCAAGTTACTGGTGGACTCCTGGTGGGCGTGTGCTGGACGGCTGGTTTTGTCCTGCATTTTCGCAAGCAGGTGATGGACGAAAGTTAGGGTTAGGGTTAGGATTAGGGTTAGGGTTAGGATTATGGCTGGGTGTAGCGGATTATTTTTGTGATGGGTGAATGCCCTGCACCCAAGTAAACTCTAGCCTTGCAACAAAATGCATGCCTTTGCCCTGGCGGTGCGACCAGCGCAATGTAATCATTTAGCATGCAAATCATGGGTGGTAGCTGACCTGTCCTTGCGTGTAGTATAGTTTGTAATTTGCCGCCTGACACACGCCTGGTACAATACTCTGCGCGGCGATGTCACAGCCAAGGCAACAACAGTTTTGCGATTGTGAATCAAGATGGATGCAGCATGATCCCGAGATCAGGACGTCGGGCCTGACAGAAACAGCCAGCGATGATGGTGACCTTGGGATGAGATGAGTGTCTGCTCACAGCTCGAGGCCAGGTCTGGCGAAAGGAACGTGTGAAGGAGTGGCGATGTATGCGGGGAACGCGAGGTGGCTGAGGTCATGCGTCAGGTGCGTACCAAGACTTTGTGCGGTGTTTCAATGGAAGCGTGAGTGTGGGCTTGGCTACTTGTCCGACCTTGCACCATTTCATGCCCCCATATGGCCGGATTTTTTGAACGATGTTGACCCACCTTCCGATGCACAACCAAGGCGATGGGGCAGCTCGTGGATCTCGAAGAGATCCCACTGATGGTGCGTGGTGAATGCACGTGGTAAAGGAACGTCAAGACTTTGAAGTAGATGTGCTGAGCCGCCAGGTCTGAAGTGAGGCAAGGAGATCAGGCGTTTAATTACCTTCAAACTTTGTGGGTTTTCGCAAGGTTCATCATCGGTTTTGTCCGTTCTCAGGGGTCTCAATCCCTTGCACCGCAGAATGAGCTGAGCATACCATCAGGAAGTCCACACCCACACGGACGGCTTGTCTGCCACTGTACAAATCGCGGCCCACATGGTTGCAGGAAAACTGGAGCAATCAGGGCAGACGAAGGAAAAATTGGCCGCGTGACCTAGGCAAGTAGAAGCTTACACGGGCTGATGTGCTAAAGACAGTAATAAAGCTTGCAGAGCTTTCATCACACGACCTCAGGAGCGCCGGGATTATACAGGGCTCTAGGCTGTGCGCACGACTTGGTCCATACAAGACGCTGCCACACTCTTCGCTTAATGCATCTTTTCATTGGCACTGGCAGCTTCTCGGGAACACAATCGAGGCAGCAAGGGCCCGTCATGGACCATCATAGAGAGTAGACATCGGAGCCGTCAAGCGCTGCCTGGGAACGCCCACCCGATGCAAGGCATGCGATACAAGATGCCCTGCGTCTGGGCGGCCCTGGTTGACCTGGGGTTGCCGTTCTGACCCAGGTCTGACTACATGCGAACCAACTTGCAAAGCTCGCTGTTAAGGCCTTTCGCTGCTGCAAACAACGTGTAGAGGTTGTTCTTGCATGATGTTCTTGCATGTGTGGGTTTGCCAACAGTTTACCGACGCCAGAGCGGCCACCGTTTCCACTGATTCCAGTTATTGTCATACCGGACCCGTAATGACATGGTGCTCGCCAAATTTCACGGTGCTGCAGCGCTGATATAGTGCATTGCTAATATACTATTATGCCGAACTGCGTGGTTGTTTGAAGCAGAGAGAGGCTGCAGAGCCGTTTGTCGGCAACGAGCGATTACGGGCGCAAATCTGGTTTTAGTAATGATGTGCATTGGCGACAGAGCCCCAACCCACGAGAACGTGCCTTGATCAGCTTCATTGGCTTTACTGTGCTTCTGGCGTGCTAGAGTCAGGTTTCGGCAGAGAGGTCATGTGCCACCTGCACTTACCATCTTGCGCATTGCCAAAGCGCATTGCCACGTTCAACGCTATTTGCCAAACTGCAAATATCAAGGCCGCATCATTGAAGCTGACACAAACACTCAGTGAACGTTGCAAGAAAACTTTGAAGCTGAAGATATTGAGACAGCTGGCGGTGGGGCTGGCACTAAGAGGGCGCAGCAGGCAGCAATAGGAATGCTCTCTCACGGCAGCAGCAGCAACATGGCAGCGCGACAACAGAAATTCGAACACTAACGACAACCCAGCAGGACACGGGGTAGCTGCAAGACCAGTGCCACACGCACCTACAGCCACGCAGCAGCAGGGGGCTAATTCTCCGAAGAAGCAGAGGAAGAAAAGGAAGAAGAACAGAGGGAGGGGCTGAAGGGCAAGTGCTGGCGAGAGATCTAGAGTTCAACAGGCAACTCATCCACAGAACTACTGGTCGTGTGTGGTGTACTGGTGAATTGATCGCTATGCAAATCGCAAATCATCATGCACGCAGATCGCCATGCACACTAGATTGCCGGTAGATTGCCGTGCAGATATGAATGCATAAGCGTGAGTGGGTGAGAACATTGAGAGTTTCTGGATGTCTTGCTTGTGCATGTAGGCACGGAAAGGTCAAGGTTCATGAAACAGTACGAGTGGCCTTTGAGGGACAGATGAGTTATTTGTCCGCACGGGGAATGTTGTCGCGCAGAAAGAAGTTATAACTTTTACTTGCACTGGGACAGCAACTCAGCAGCAATTCACACATTGAGCAAGTGCTGCTCCCCAGTTCCCACCCATGCATGTTCGTTCTCTGTATTGCAGGCTTGGTTGCGCCTCCTGCTCAGAACCAACTTCACATGGCACCAGGCAACCATGGTGAGCTGCCAGACAACGTTGCGGGTCAGCAATCAAATATGCACCGAGTCAGCAGCTCTGGCACAGTTGCTGATGTAACCCTGAGTCCTCACTGTCTTTCCTGGTTACACATTTGAGCAGGCAGCCGGGCAGGGCACGGGTCTGCGAGGTGAGAGTTAATATTACTGCCTATACACCCTCGTACTTGTGTAGAGTAAGCTTGTGCACTTGCGTTGTAATACCTTGCAGGCTACAATGCCACCGTGACTGGCACCTTCGGTGTAGGCTACCCAAGCTGAAGCTCGTGTCTCGTATGTGGCTTCCACACACAACTAGCGTCATGGGTAGAATGCATCAGCCGCGCCAGGGCATTATGTATGTGGCATTCTACGAGGCATTATCTATGTGAGAGAGGGCTCTGTTTACATGTGAAGGGTCGTGGTCAAGGTTAGCGTTAGCAGTCAGGGTTGTGGCAGGGTTGTCCTGCCTATCATTAGCCTACGTTTGCGGATGCTGATGTGAGCAAGCACACGGGATGCGGACTTGCATGACCGGTAACGGCCCTGTTTGGTATGCCGGTTCTGATGATGGTCCAGGGTGGATGGGTGTCTGGTATGGCCATGAACTGGCCATGAACGGGTCAGTCATGGTTTTGTGGCTCTGTCTGTAACGGTACTGTAATGGGTTCCAGTTATGCACAAGTTTAGCACCCGTTTTGCAGACCAGTAATCCATTACTGATATCAGTAATGTGTCGCAAAGATTACTGACCCATAACCACAGCTAAACGGATCCTAAACTGGCCTCAAACGGTACGGTTAAACAGGCGTCAAACGGAAGTCAAGTCAAGTCAAACGGATTACAGCCCCTTTGGCCGTCTGCCGAGCTCACCCTGTGGCAGCTGCTGTTGCATGATGTCCTGACTCCTGACACCGGCACATAACTGGCCGCCCGCCTCCTTGGGGAGGTAGCCAAGCCCTCCACCCCCCGACTGAGACAGCCGCAGCGCTTCGTTGGGCACTAGACACATGCCGCCTAATGTAGGTCACACCCGAGAACCCATCTTCAGTGAACTGCTAGCAGAACTTGTTGCCAGCAGGTTCGGACGATGCCCTCCATAATATGCTCGCATGGTGTGGTGGTTGTGCTGGCATGGCTCAGCCCACCACGCGGGCCACTTCCTGCAACAGCCAAGAATAGGGTCAACACTGTAGGAGAGACCAACATCTACCGGCACGGT
>QAXH01006242.1:37762-48343 GCA_004335635.1 Chloromonas sp. AAM2
AGAGTTCATGCCTGCAAAGTTTGATAGATAACCCTCTTGCCTGCGATCATTACCAGCAATTGTGCAGACTACGCGCTCACCGTCCAAGGCCTCCTCTCCTGGGCCATATGGCATGGCTGTATATGGGCCACATGGGCTTTATATGAGCCACACGGCATGGCTATATATACATAGATTACATCAGAGGAGCCCACATGCACCGAGCGCCAACGCTAGCAAGCCATGCAAGCGACCCGCAATGGCTATGACCCACACAGCTTGCAATTGAAAATTGACTCTCGAGTTTCCAGTGGTATCTCTGGCAAGCACTAAACACGTTCACCTGTGTGCATCACACCGGCACACACTAGTCTCAGACCGGCAAAAGTACGGAGTTGCGTCTACAAGGCTCGACTGTTCGAACCAGACATGCAGATATCATTGTGCCCCTTTTGTTGAACTGTGCATCAGATCTGCCCCATGGCGCAGACGCTAACACGACCATTGGTCCACAACCATCGGACATGAGATGTTTAGTGTCGGCAAACTGGGGGGGGAAATCGAGACTTGACTGGCGCACGCACAATTGCCTGGCGTATTCACGGATAAATGTCAGCATTGAAGATATCCAGCGTGCCAGCAATCCTGCTTCAGCATACTAGCCATTCTGAATAACTGGTCACCCAAATCAGCTTCAGCTCGCTCAAAGGATCGTCCACGGGGTGACAAGTCACTCCCCAGCACAGCCCCGGGATCAGTCACATCACTTGAGTGTTCCCGGACGCTAAGAGTCTGGTCCAATCTTACGCGCCCGCGACCATGCCGCTCCTTATGAACGTGCATATGCTTGATATGGGGCAGTACGCATGGCAGTCCGAGGGAATGGCGAGCAGCTCAGGGGGGATGGGATCTGTGGTGAAGCTGTCTAGGGCAAAGGACTGGAGGTCATTAGGCATCTGCAGACAAACACAGGGAGCACACGCATTGGTATTGATACCTGCGGAAATTGGTATTGAGTCTGGGGCCTGCAGCTGGCCCTGTTGATGAATCCTATTTACTGATGTGGTTGAAGTGTCTGAGAAATCCTATCCAGGCCCTCTACCATTGCCACTGGTCTGCATGGACATGTTCTGGAATGTCATGCATGACGGGTGTGCTACAATGAGCAGCGCATCAGTTGCATGTGGCTGTGCCGCACACCTCGTGCCATTGATCATGAATTCGGACGTTTTTACTATCACTATGCAGAAAGCCACAAAAACGTCACGATTTGTTCAAGTTGCTATCACCATGCAGCGTGTCATGTAGCCTGCTGTAACAATAGTACCTTGCACTGTGCCACTATGTCAGTGCCAAAGACCTTATCTACTCTGTCACGTGCTGCACGTTTCTCATGATGTACATTTCTCACCTGGTCCAATTCCACCGGCAGTTGCTTCTCATCTGCTGTGCTGTAGTAGAAGTTGTTCTGCAGCCCCGCCATCAGCCATTTGTACACGCGCACGCCCTGCTTCTCCTCCTGACCCTGCATGTATTGGCATGTGCGTGCACAGGTCAGCATACAACTGCTGCTTACCACTGCTCATGTATTGGTCATCCTCGTGCCAATCCGTCTTAACCCACAAAAACACACGGAGTTGAAATACAGAGCATTGGGCCCTCTTCTGAGAGGAGGCGGCCGAGCCATTCCTACGGCCGGTCCGAGAAGGGTCTGGCCAACAGAGATGGGTTGTAGCAGTTAACACGGAGATGGGTTCACGGGTGTGTCTAGTGCCCAATGAAGCGTTGCGGCAGATGACCTTCCCTTGGGAGAGCTTGGCTGCCTCCCCAAGGAGGCGGGCGGCCAAGCCGTCTTGAGGAAACTCCCATCAAAGTACAGAGCCGGGCTGTATTGCCAAACACCACAGAGAGTCCAGCATGTAATGAACACCAGTACAGCAGCAGCCAACAGTAGACGCAGTCGTGTGGCCGCAGCTGTCACACTTTCACTGGGTTTCTGCCTGAAAATCGCTGACTGCTTTGCTGCCTGCCATAATGGAGGCCCAGGGACAGACCATTGCATTGACCACAGCGGCTGCAGCCTGTGTCTTTGATACTGATGCAGGCACCGATGTAGAGGTTGCAGGTCATGCGAATTGGACACGTTAACCATCTCCATCCTTTGTTGCTCAGGGTAGGTCGGATTCGTACACATCCCATGTCGTTCCACACACATCCCATGTCGTTTGATGACTTATGCAGTGCAAACCTACACCTGCCTACAGTACCCCTTTCGTCTCCTCCCTTGCTCTTACTCAACTGTAAAAATTCAGGCCTTGATTGCAGCTCTTCCCCGACTGACGGCCATGTGATAATAAAGAGTGTCATGTATCCGAAGTAAGAGTCCTGTCTGGCTCCGTAGCTGAACGTCCGCAAGTTTCCCCGGGCTTCTGATAAACAGATGAGCATCCACTCTCCCACACCTGGAATGTGGCGTCTGCCAGCCAGTCCTGCCTGAGCGTGCCGCAGCCGTGCTCAGCTGTGCAGCACATGCAGCACGTTTCAAGCTCCGGGAAGATCAGGTAGCGCTTGCCACCTGTAACCACGTGCCTACAGCAGTAACAGCAGCAATAGTAAAGCAGGTGAGCATTGTGTGAGAGCTTCCAAGAGGCATCAAGTGGTAGGTGGCTGCCCTGGTGACGACATTTGGACAGCTTTACAAGCGGTAGCATGTAGAGTACAAAAAAGGGCACAAGATGACCTGTCGGAAAAGGAGGGGTGCAAGGCACCAGAGATTTCGTCATCGCACTCCTCCAGGCTTGCATGGCTGTCATGGCCCACAAGATTACACTCAGATGTCCCTTGGCAACTTCTGTCGCTCAAAATTAATCAGGACTTTGTTCCACCTCGTCCATTGCATGTCTTGCTAGCAGGACCCCTGGTGCCGTCCCCTGGCGGGCCCCATGCATGCACACCCCCTCCATGTGTGCGCACTCACCAACTATCAACTTGCAGAGACCTCACACGTGGTGTATGCACAATACGTTACACTGACCGGCATGGTGTGTGCTGTATGGGGTGGATTGAGCCGCAGTAGCGGTCGCCATTGCCGTCCAACCTCTCAACAACCTCTGCATCCTGTGACACAAAGAGTGAGGCGGTCTGAGTGAGGTGAGTGGCAGAGGGCCATAGTTTGAATACGCAGTTTGTTGGGGACCGTGACTTCTGGGCAGGTCCACTATGAAGGGGCACAATACTAGGCAGTCATTTGGTAGCTAGGCAGTCATTTGGTCATAATTTATGTTCTGTCTGTTCATCAATCCACTCTGTCATGCAAAATCCTGAATAAGGGTATAATGCTGAGTGCACATCCGATTTTCACATACGTGTCATTCCAGCACTTTTGACTGCAGCTTTTCACGTGCAAACTGGGTCAACGTGCTAGAGGATTCAACGTGCTAGAGGATTCACTGCAAGAATTTCTTTAAATGCCCTATGTGGCATCTTCAGCTCACCTGTTCCGCATCATAGTACCAGGTTCCCGTAGTCTCACGTCTGAAAAGGATCTTGGTGCTTTCGTTGAACGAAACAGAGAACCTTGGGTACCACCTGGGTTCACAGCGAGTGACCTTCCCCGCTGAGCATGCTGGCATACAACAGATAACATTGGCTGCTTTTACATAACGTTAACTCACTTGGGAGTTGGATCCTCCTGCACCTGGGGTCTGCCCAACAGAGCAGCTCGACTAGGGCTCATGACAGGGCAGAGTGCAATGACCAACAGCGTGGCAGCCAAGGATTTCAAAGTTGCCATGATGTTGATACTTTGTGCCCGGGTTTGTGGAGAAGACAAAAGAGGTAGAACGAATCCCGGATTTCGTCCACGTGTTCGTCATTGGTGTTTGGCCACGGCTCGCATCAGGCAGACAAACTGATCGTCTCCCAACAGGGAATGTCGCCTTTTGCCTACCACATCGTCTGCTCGCAAGTCATTTTTGAATTGTCAGCTAGGGTTCTAAGTCATCAATAATCAGTCGTGGTGCAAGCCCTTTGCAGATGCAGCAGGATCAGGAGCACTCTACAGCGAAATCCTCAGCCTTGGCTGCTCTCAAAGCCAGACGCCAGAACTCCTTGGTATGCCCAGAACCACAGACAGAGGCGAGCAGGTCATCTACACAGGCTGCATGTGCAGCCTTGGAAGAAACTTCAAGCACCAGCAGATGCCCGGCCATTCCGAGCCCAGCCAACCCGAATATCTCTACCATTTTAAGTCACACACCTCTTCTTCCACCCAATGCACCACTCAATGACTATGACAGCCAAGCCAGCAATGACGAGCAGGCACAGCATGGGCTGCAGCAGCCCGTCCCATCCGCTGCCACAGGCGCTGCCGCAGCCCCCAGGCGCATGCGAGCATGGGCATGGGTGTGCACTGCATGCAAGGCGGAGTGTGTGCCCATTCGCACTGAGTCCCGGTGCTTGTGCGGGCACAGACTAAAGGATCATGGAAAGCTTGCTCAGACGGGCCCTGTAACAGAAACAAGCAGGTGTGCATGTGTTTGCTCTCGCCCGCACGTGGGAGGCTACAACTGATCAGTTGTAACTGTGGTGACTGCGCACTTGCTGTTTTGCACATGAAGGGTAGAGTAAGGGTTTGATCGCTGGCATGGCCCATCATGTTTATACCAGGCCCAATGACAAGAAAGCCCATCATGCATGGCCCATAATGCTCTGGGCACACCTATGAGTGTATGTTTGCATGCCAGGATCTGCATATGATAAGAGCCATGAGTACACCAGAGCTTGTTGTGGGTGCATGGTCTGCTAACTCTTGTACATGGTTTGCATTTGTGCTTGGTGCATCTGTGCATGTAGAATACAATTAAGCACAACTAACACGCCTGCACATGCCCCACTGTGACACGTGACCTGTAGGTGTAACGCAGCACGTTGCAAGTGTGACCGCTTCTTCTACATAGTGGCTGAGGGGTCCTGGGTGCTGCATTGCCGCTGCAAACACAAGCACACGGACCACGACGCCGCCACCCACAAGTGCACCAAGCCAGGGTGCAAGCGCTGTGACAAGTTCCACTCGCCATGGGTTTGGTGAGTCACAAGTGCTTGATAAATGTAATGTCAACTATACTATACCATGATACCATGATACTATACTTCTGTGCTTTTCCACACGTATACACATACACGCCAGGGGCGGAATGGCAAGCCGTGCCTGATGCCTGGTGATCGTGCGAGCACACAGATTTCATTGCCATTGGTATGGCAGTTGGGTCGGAAAGGGCTTATGCAGGCATGATAGCTGCACATAGCATTCGTAACTTCAAACGCTAGAACATATGTATGATTTAAAGATGTTGCTGCAAACACGACACACTTTTCAGTCACGTCAGCCATTGCGGCAAACATGACACACTTTCCAGTCACGTCAGAGATGTGATTGCAAACATGACACGCTGCTTGTTGGACATGCTTTTGCAGCAACTGCGACCATCCGTGGGCTGAGCATGTGCAACAGGTGGTAGAGCGAGATGTGAGTGACAAACAGGACATGCTCAAATCAGAAGTGCCAACATCCTTACCCTTGCGCTTACCAGAGAAAGACTTAGCTCAAGTCAGAACCAGCAACTTCACTGGCGCGTCTGCTGGCTAGTATCAGGGTTTTCTGAACTTGTGATGAGCGCATTCCTAGCTTGGCATGTGACCATGTGCACCACGTGTGTGAGTCGACTGCCTGGCAACATGTTCAGATTGACATGGGACAGGCACAACGTGCTAGGTGCTGCGCACGTGCTGTGCAGGTCAAGTCCGTTGAGCAGCTCATGGCGGAGGCATGCATAGCAGAGGACGTCAACCGACACGACCTCATACAGAGGGGACTGGAGGAAGCGTAGTTCTATAGACAGCGTAAATTCATAGACAGCGTAAACTCATGAGGGGGTCTGAAGCGTCACCGACGGACCTCCTCTTCCTCTGTGCTGACTAGCTGACGGCAATAAACCAGCCGTGCGTGTTTAACACTCTTAGCAGGCGATTTTGATTGCGGATTGGAGAAGCATAGATATGGATAGGTAAACCAAAATGGACCTGGAGAGGCACCTCTTCTCTTCTTGTGGTCTTAGGGTTAGCAGGCCCATGATTCAAAGTGTGCTCTGGTATTCAGGCTTACTTATCCATCGACCCAGTTGCAAAGCTCAAACTTGACAGAAGTGTGTCACGTGTGTGGAAACGACTGACAAATGCAGTCATGGTGTCTTTTGGTGATCACAACAAAAAAACGATTCGACATGCGCTGAATGCACATTCAATGCCACTTATACTAACAGTCATACCGAGTTGCCCACATGCGTGTACCATGCCAGCATTAACACGACGGGCACATTGGAATGGACAGGAAACGCAGTGCTTGAATCCTGCTTGAATCCAGAATCAAGGTTGGTGTTCACGACCGCCACAGCCATACCACCTCAAACGCCCAACAAGGCACGTACGCAGCCCACAAGAACAAATAAGTGTTGATCCAGCTGCAGCACACCATTGCACTCACGAGCCTGCCCGAACCTTGGATCACACTTTTCCATGACTCACCCAACAATCCCATCATGCCAGCGCTGCCAGAAACGCTAGAAACGCCTGGCACGTGGAAGAAACCTTTGTTTGCCCTCTCAAATGATTCCGTCATGCTAGGTAAGGGTGTACCGCTGGCAATCCATGCAAGAGCCACGGGGGAAGTGGTGGTTAAAACTGCCACACGCAAGAGCACATGCAAGCCTGCCACCACACGTGCCATCACAGTACCGTTTCTACGCACCGGTAGTCCGTTACTTTGGGCGTTACTGCTTTGTGGAAATGCCAGGAGGTCTGGGCGACGCAAGGGCTTAGTGAGAGATACAGTGAGGACAGAGGCCAGGGCAGCAGCTACGCAGTAAGCTAGTGCCCAGTTCATGCTAGCCATGGCTGTCAGCAGCACTGCAGATATGGTCAGCACCACTACACGTACTGCAGCTAGCAAGCCACGTGAAGAGGTCTCAGCCTTGTCAGAACCGCTCAAAACCGCCAACGCCTGCTGCCGTTGCAGCCTGCTGTATCTAGATGTCTTGCCCTGCGCGTATTTTTCTGTAGGCTCGGCTGACCCAGGCGCTGACCCTTCACCAGAAGGCTGGCAAATGAGCAACAAAGCTTGCCAACCCAGAGTGACCGCCACAACCACCAAGCTGCCAACTAACGCACCAGCCTCTAACCGACCCAACTGCATCACGTGCTGCTGCATTTCAAACGGCAGTAACCGCACCCAAGATCCTAGCAGCTTTCCTGCAGTCAAGCCAGACGCTGTGAAACCGCCTGCCCCGGGCTGGGTGTAACTGGCGGCACACTGGCCCGACCCCATACCAACTGCATTGGTTGGACCGTTTCTCTGTGTGCCCACGTCCTCAACAGCCCCAGTCTGGCTGTAACTGGCAGCACACTGACCCTTTCCGGGCCCAGCCTGACCATAACCACCATAACCGTTGTGAGCACCATAACCGCCGTAAACGCCAGCAGCAGCAGCACAGCAAGTGCTGCCCTGCGGGTATTGGCACAGCTGGCAGGACGGGCACAGCAGGGCTCGCAGCAGCACCCCAGTTATGAAACTGACCAGCACGCCGTTCACTGCAATGGCTATGGCGCGAGGCCACAATCCTGATGCGTCGTCGATTGGCTGTACTCGCACGGCTGCTGAGCCTGCAATCGCTGGAAACTGACAAACAGTAGAGCCTGGCGTGCCGAACTGTCCTGTGCTGCCACTGGCCATGCACATATGAGCCACCCCTCCTGTTGCTGAATGGTCAAGGGAGGATGGCAGAGATTCTCTACTCAAAGGTGTGCCTGCTTTAGGGTTAGGGTCACCATCAGGGGCTGCTCGTACTGCTGCTTGTGCTGCACCAGGGGCTCTGGGCGATTCTCTAGTAGCTTCCTGGGTCACGGGTGCTGCCATGGCTTGGTCATGAGCGGTGGCACTAGGGCTGGGTGGGGTGGGGGCGGGTGGCGGGGGCGGGCGCAGCAGGTGCCGCTGCTTGGCGGCCTGCGGGACAGCACACAAATACACCTAGTTGGTCTGACGTAATCCTACGTGGTGGCGGGCAGCACACACACCTAAGCAAGTTGCTGTATCTAGTCAAAGGAGAAAACGCTGTATCTGGTAAACAAACTCTAGTCCTTCTGAATACTGAGCAGCCAGGGGGTTACCACGGCCGCTCCCTTGCTCTACCCGCCTTTCATTCTGCACTAACCTTAAGCACCAGTACGACGATGCATGCCACGAGCGGTACGATGTACATCTCAACCGCCACAAACCGTTGTACCTCGGTGAGCAGGTACAGGAAGAAGCTGTGGTGAAACCGCTCGTCCAGGTTGTTCAGGCTGCGCAGCACTAGCTGCAAGACAGAGACAGCAAAGAGGTAGAGGGTTAGGGTGACTGGCTGACTGACTGACTGACTGACTGACTGACTGACTGGCTGACTGACTGACTGACTGACTGACTGACTGGCTGACTGACTGACCGACCGACTGAAGCAGCCTTGGCCTCCAACTGGCAGATTAACAAGCGCAGAGGGATTCTGAAGAGATACCGGAGACATGATGTGTCCGGCTGCAGTACCGTGGGTTGTACTTTTGTATAATAAGCCGCGCATGTTGATGAGATTGCTGCCTACCTCTGCATACTGCGCCAGGGACGCGGCCTTGGCCTCTAGCTGGGCGGGGACCGCTAGCTGGGGGGGTAGGGGTGGGGTGGGGGTGCGGGGCTGGGGGTCCAGTGGGGGCGGCAGCGGACGGCCGCTATGGTCCTGTAAACATGCCGGATCAATTCAACAGTTTACTTTGCTGCCTGCCAGCTTGGTCGTGCTGCTGGCCTTGTGACATGCACAATCTTATGGCAGATATATGCAAAACAGCTCAAAAAGGGCATGTGTCACGACTGTCAGTGATACACCTCAAGTGAGGTCCAGAATGCAGCCGGGCATGCCGCAGAAAATAGAGATCGCCAGCTTGCTGGTGTTGCTGTCTCTTTTGGTTTGCTCTGTAACCTTTGCCTGTCACACTAGATGACAACCTGTTGCCCACAAGTGACAGCATGCAACCCAAGTGACAGCAGTCAGCCTCAAAACAGTCAGGCAGTCCCTGGCCACTGTTGGAGTCCAGCAAAGCCCATACAAACTCCATGTACGACATCTCACAATACCAAGGCCATATCTCTACACACCAGCAGCAAAGGCACTGTATCAGTTTCCTGCACGTACCATAGCTGATAGGCGTGTGGTGGCTGCATCCACCATGTGCCTCTTGAGCGCCGCATGGGGGCCGGAGGGCAGACCCTGAGCCTGGCGCCATGCAAACGCTATCAGGGCAGATAGCCGGGACAGGTTCTGGGACAACATTGGGTGGGAGGCCTGTAAGCAGGAGCCGAGGTGTGATCGGGTATGATGCATGGCTCGGAAGAGCGAGGGGAATGAGAGGCTTTGGGAGATGACTCTCTTGTCCTTCATTCGGCTCCAAACCGACCATCCAACCAATGCTGGCCAGGTGCCATGCACGCGCGCATGTGCTACGCCATGTATCATCCATATGCCTCCATGTATGAGCGGTAATCGCTGTCCCCACAGGCTTGGTTCTCACCCGTATTGCACAGGCTTGTGGCCCACCCTCGTTTCCCAAAGGCGCCTAGACTGTTTGGTTTGCAGCACCGCAGGCTGCAAAAGCGCACGAAGAGCAAGCTCTTATGCCATGTTATAAGAAACACTCACTCTCACCCTCGTCACCTCAGCCAGTGAGGAGCAGCGCAATTCCCTGTGCTGGCCTCACAGCCAGCCCCCTGAACATGTACAGTGGCTTCTTGAGCACCAGGTCTATGTCTCAGCATCATGCCCTCCACCATATCGTTACGAAATGCGCCGCCGGAGGCAAAAAATGCCGTTTTACCAAACGTACAGGCCTGCATCTCACCTGGGTTGCCTTGGCAAGAGAAGAGATGAGCTCGTTTCCCTGTGTCGGCCTCAGCGTTACCCCCCTGAGCACGTAGAGCAGCTCCTTAAGCACTAGGTAAGTGTCCAGCTTGGGCAGCTGACCGTCAAACCCCTCAACCAACACCTGTAGAAGGGGTACACCAAACACGTGTTTCAACAGGGCACAACATGCTTTTGGAAGGCGTTCTGTGGGGTGATGGCCATGAGGGCCTCGCCACCCCTTGCTGACACGGCCAGATTCCCCTTGACCACGAGGAACTTGCGCAATTTGCGCAAATAGTTGATATTTGCGTTGGACGTGCTTCATGGTGTGCACTCCCTCCTTGTGACACAAAACTCCCAAGGGTTCTGTGACGTGCAATAGGTGCTCCGGAGATGTCGACTCACGCATATGCAACTGTGCATATCGTGACATCCACTCCCCCTCCAATGAGGTGGGCTTGGGCGGAGGCCCCGCAAAGAGTTAGCGTGGGTTTTCACCATGGTCACCGGATACGAAATGCGATACGGATACGAAATACGATACGAATACGAAATACGATGCGCCGCTGGCTGCCGATACGGTCAAATACGAAAACGGTTGTAACAGCCCGTCAGTTTTGCCGGT